>JAUZSU010055254.1:0-21116 GCA_034780255.1 Parotocinclus maculicauda | reverse complement strand
TGTAAGACTGTATGAGTTGTAAGTCGCTCTGGATAAGGGCGTCTGCTAAATGCCGTAAATGTAAATGTACTACATTGCTCACAAAAAACTGTGCTTTGCCCTCAGAATTGAGCTGCTTAATTATTGAAGGTTGAGAATTTTACTAGAGTAAATTTACATTTGACAACTTTTAAAATCCAGTTTGTAATTAATGCGAATTAAAAGAATAGTCGTATTTAAACAACAACGAAGCAACCTCTTTTCTCCCCTTTCATTTTCACATTTTATTCAAGTTCTTCCTGGTCAATGTTGTAGGACTTCAGGACCCTGTGTGGGCTGGGGTGGTCTTTGTCCACCCAGAGGAATCATCTGAGATCTGCAAAATCCTGTTATTAGCTAGCTACTCTCAGGATGCAAATCAAAAGCCTTAAAAGCTTTTTGGTTTTTGTTCTTCGACTTTCTCAGGTTCTTTTAAATGACATTAGCAGTCTTTTATAGTGTCCGAGTTCAGTTTGCACATTTGAAATACAGGCTGCATTCTGAACTCCTCTCCTCTTCTTGTTAATTATACAAATGCTCACCATAAAATATACATTGTTAAACTACACCCATGTTTACTTACCCCATTTAGGAACTGCAACATTTTTGTTGCTGCCCACCCAAATAATTAAAATGTCCACCCAAAGATGACGCCCTAGTAACGTCTCTAGTTTGAACACAGCACAGGCATAACAGCTCTGTTTATAAAAATCAACCTGAGTGTGTGTGTGTGTGTGTGTGTTGTCATTTGAATGAGGTAAATTAGAAAGCAGGAACGTATCAGCGTGAGTTCGAGCTTGTGTGTGAGTCACATCAGCCACACAATCCTCGCTAAGCATTACGACAGTGAAGTCAGAATTGTGCTCCATCGCCAAGCTCTTTGTGATAAGGATAAAAAGATTATGAGTCAGTCTCTGAGCGGCACAACGCAGACGTGAACGTGTGTAATGTGTGTTCTTTGCACCGTCTGTGGACAAATAAACACAGCATGTGTGTGCACATCACCCGAGAGGCGCTACGCTTGATCCCTTTATTATATTTACACCCATTAGGCCTTTGTGTGTGATTTTGGAGCTTTGACTTCATTCGGGTTTGACAGCCGATGATTGGCGCAGATCTGTCACGGTTTTTCTTTGACTCTTCACTAGAAATTCCTTAGCCTCACCTACATCATGTCACTCATCCTGCCCGCGTGTTGACAGAACTTAATCCTTACTGGCTAGCTCCACAGCCAGAGCTACGACTGTTGTAATGTGTGGTAATGATGTTACGCGCACTAACTGTAGGCTGCAATCTGTTTTCAGGGATTTGTCATCATGTGGCACATATTTATCCACATAACAGAAATAAAATGCAGACGAGACAAAACCACTTTGCCTAATCTGTTAGGGTCCTTGGCTTTCGGTCAAGCCAAAGTCATATAATAAATCATATAATAATTAAGCTAAAATACTACAGTATATAAATACAGACAAATGTATTATGAATTACAAGTAAAATAGAGCTATATTATAGATATTTTATCGTTTTCTGATTATGGATGATTAACATTAACATTTACGCCATTTAGCAGACGCCCTTATCCAGAGCGACTTACAACTTATACAATTTTACAATCCAAGCAATTGTGGGTTAAGGGCCTTGCTCAAGGGCCCAACTGTGACACCTTGGCAGAGGTGGGATTTGAACCCAGTACCTTAACCGCTAGGCTACCACAGTCCCACATGATGATGGCTTTGTTGACAGATTAATTATTAATAAACACAACAAAAGTGGTGATGCTCACCCCTTCCACCAACCCACTCCTGTGATTATATTTATTGATTTCCAGCTGTACTGCATTTTATAGGCCCAATTTTTCGGTGCCTGAGATATAGGGACCGTCCCCTGTAACCCTTCCTGGTTCTACAATGGACTGGCACCCCACTCTGGGTACATGTTTTTCTGTGCCCTGTGAATTCTAGGATAGGCTTTGGACCCAAAACATAAGGAGTACTCACTTATACACATGACATACACTGCTCACAAAAATTAGGGGATATTTAATGACGGCAGATTGCATTTTGAAGTGTCCCCTATTTTATGAGCGGATTTATACTTTGCAACCATCCAAACGATCTTATAAAAACGTGATATAAACTTCAAACCTGTACATTAAAACATTAATTTTCTCGAGTGTTTGCGGCACTTCTGAGTCTCCATAAAGTGTTAGAAATAAGCTGCCGCGCTGACTGTAATTCCATAGCGTGTTTAATACCAGGGTTAAAAGATCCACCGATGAAAAATGACTAAAGACAATGGAAAAAAGATGGAAAATGAAACCAGGTCTTTAGAATACGCAGACCTGGCAACCATGGTGGAAGGCTAGCATACATGCGCAGTCTGAAAACACCAATTACTGTATACATGCTGAGAGAAATTCAGTTACTAGAGCAAAATCCAGCTCTTTATCAGATATCTTATTCTGATTTCTTAAGTGCATGGAAACGCAGTCTGGGACTTTAAGATTTTCATATCAGCTGTAGCTGTCTACACTGCTCACCAAAAGTAGGGGATATTTCATTATGGGGTATATCGAGATCATTGTGATTCATGATTCTGTCCAGTGTCATTTCATTGCACTCTCACACTGAGAATTAAGAGGTGCTGGCATCAGGGTGGTTTTAGATAAATGTCAACAGGTCCTGTCCCTGTTTTGCATATGCTAGTGCACACACCCCTAGCACAGGCATGAACTCCACACCCATATGCATTAAACAAATGTGTAGTCCTTTCCTGACATAACCCCTGCTCTCCTTTCTAAACAACATATCCAGTACCAACTGATTTAAAATCGACCACTTTACCTAATCTGTGATGGTCTTCGGCATTCAGTCAAGCCAAAGTCGCACAATAAATCATATAATAATTAGGCTAAATATATTGCAGTACAGGTAGGCACCGTTTGACGAAAATATTACGACTGAAAGAGATGCTGATCAGACATCACCATAGTCACAGTTTTTTTAAGCTAGTGCAAAGAAAATATATTTGGTATTTTCACAAATACAATTGGTATTTTACCTGTTGTTTCTTCTTTTATATGCTTAACGTCACTATTGGCATCAGTGCTAAGTGGTTACATCTACACACAAGGTAACATCTACACACAAGGTTGTATCAAAGCTAGTTATTTACACATAAGTCAATGCCAATTTACGCCAAACACGCACGTCTTTGGACTGTGGTGTACCCAAAGTAAACCCACGCAGACACAGAGAGAACATGCAGACTCCACACAGAAAGGTCCCATGACACTCCACCCTGGGATTGAACCCAGGACCTTCTTGCCACCCACCGTGCCATCCTGCTTTCCTATTGTAATACAAATTAATATAGTGTCCCATGTGACTTCAAATAGCCTAATTAAATGGTGTACATGCCTACGATGATGTGTTCAATGTTTGAAAAGTTTGACTGTTATAGATGTGTGTCAATGCGTACAGCTGAGCGGTCACAGGGGTTACACACACACGCACACATGCACGCACGCACCAACGTTGTTACAAGATGGTAAACAAAGCACAATGCTTCTGCACAGTTGTAAATTACTCTTGCCCTGGGCCCAGTTTACCCCACTGAAGCAGATGGTGTGTGTGTGTGTGTGTGTGTGTGTGTGTGTGTGTGTGTGTGAGAGAGAGAGAGAGAGAGATCCTTCAGGTCCTGTTTTCGACAAAAGACAAACACTGAGCACTTGATGCCTCAAATCTGCAGAGAGAGAAAGAGAGGGAGAGAATGTTGTCTATCAAGACACTGATGCTGTCAAGAAGAGCGTACCAGAAGGAGTCCCATCTGCTCTCTGTCTCTCTGCTATCATTACTCTCATCACTCTAATTATCCTCATTCCTGCAATTTATCTTCTCGTCAAGGTTCACCCAGGACAGAACAAAGAACTTTATATATCATCATAGAAAAAGATCATATATACCTATATATAAATGACATAAATTACAGAGAGTTGGCCCAATTACGATCTTTCAACACATGCCAACCAACAGGAGACAAATCCACAATAAAAATGCAATAAATTCAAGTGCATTGATATTACATTTTAAATTCATGTACATATTATATTAACAAATTAGCATCACGTTTGCCTTGACGCGTAGCATTTGACCAAAATCCCAGACTCAGCATCTTGCTCAAGTGCTCACCACCAGGAAATCATTAGCCTAAGAGTCTATTGCAGCGATGCCTGGGTTGATTGAGGAGCTAAGAGGAGAACTTTGCAATCATGCTAAATTAGCGGTCCTTTAGATTCCATCTCATCTCTTACCAATCTCTTAATTACTTATTTGTCCCAATTATTTGCTTTACTGAACCCATTAGGACCCCCTTTCACCTCTGAATTAGCTGGTGGCAGCTGCAATTATGCCAGTGTAAAGCCCTCTTCATCAGATTGACGTTGAGAGCTGTCTGGGGAAATTTAGGCTCCTCGTGCCCCACAGTAGCACATTAGCATCGAAGACAGCGTTTGCCAGAGCTGGTAGAAGGTTAAGGTGTCATTAGCTGCTTTAGTCAAGCAAGGATTTTTTCAAATAACTTTTTAACCATTCACTACTATCTGTGAAGGGTTCCTACTTCCTGGATGGTGGCAGGTTGGGGGTAGCCAGCTAGCCATAGCCAAGGTGATTTTGAACTGAAGTTACTAAATGGTATTAAAAGTTACTAAATGCTTGTGGTGAGAGATCCAGGCTTCACCCAGCTACCAGTGTAGGTCAGTTATAAGTTCCTCTTCAAATCATTACATGAAGAGCACAAAGCGAGCTTATTTGAATTAACCAAACAGGTCACTGTCTCATTCCATTCCATTAATAAAACCAAAGTTCAATCTATAGCCACTAATTCAAGTAATCAAAGCTGTTTTGACCATGGAGAATGTTTTGGATGAATAAGAAAATATGAAAGGGGTTTTAGCAGGTTCTTTACTTAACAGGGTTATGACTTTTCAAACTTCTGAGATTTACAGATCATCATTGGATTGGCTGTTTGGATAAAACTGATTCGTTCAGCATTACTTTATCAGATTTAGATTGATGACATCAAAAGTCGAATTTTAAGGGACAGCTTTTAGTGCTTCTCCGATTGGACATTTTTCAAAACAAATGATGGACTGGATCAGTTTTCTGTGCTTTTCTTTGTTCTTTTTTTTCCTGAATGAAAAAAAACATGGTTTAAAAAAACTTTTAGTAAGAATATTAATCAAAATTTTGGGGGAAGTGAAAGTTAAGTGTCTTTTATTCATTTAATGAATTGAGGGCACACTTAACTTTCACTTTAATATATCAGGTGTTGAGCTGTGGCCGGTTAAAGAGTATCAAGATTTTTTTCAAATTTTGGGGGAAAAAGAAACATTTTCCAGAGGTCTCCATTTTGAAAGGGTATTGATTTTTTGGCTTCAACTAGCCGTGGTTCAGTGCCTGCGCTAGCGAGAAGCACCTGCTTTTGCCAGAGCCCCTCACATATTATGTCTAGTGTCCTGAACCTCACTCTAGTGAAACATGATAGTTTTAAAAACTTCTAGAGATTGTTTTGTTTTCCACTGAAAGTGGATGAAACTCGTAGAATAGAATATGACAGAAAATGAAACAGAAACTGAGGTCAGTGTTTTGCATCTGGCCTTCCCTTGTTCTGATGGGAGCTCTCCCATGGAGTGTGCATTGCTTCCCGGGACCCTCCCTCCCAGCTGAACACCCTTTTTTGTCTTGGCACAGATGTAGTTGTGTGCAGAAAGGTGATTTTTTTTTTATGCATTACCCATGCTGTAAATAAAGCTATTCTATTATTCTTAAGTCATTGCTAGTGTGATTTGTATTGCACTTATAACAGGACAGGATTGCTGGCTGGGTAACACAAAATCTAACTTGGCATGCTGTATTTAAAAAGCCTCTGCAATCGATTACAACCGATAGCCAAAAGAACTGATGAAGCTTAGCTAAACCCCATCTGTAGTGTGGTGTAGAATTTTTTTTCTTCTTCAAACTCATATGTTGCTATAGTAACAACATCATGTTTATCCACTATGATGGAACCAAAATTGAACAAAATAAACCAGGTTTGTCTCAAAAATCCTGGCTTATTAAATTAGCTTGCCTTGTGGAATAAAGCTATTGCACCTGGTCCTCTTCATTGGGGGCTGCTGGTCTTTCAAAGACTGAATGTTCACATAAATTTGTCCATTTATTTATACATAAATTCTGCCCTCTTTTTCAAGAAAATGGTCTTATTGTACCAATAAGGGTTTTTTCCAGGGACTTGACCAGTGTCCTCTCAATGGCCAGCAGAGATAGGCTCCTTAGACGGCCTTGGCCCGTTGTGTTGTGGGTGTAAGACTTAAGCCTTTTTACACCTGGGAAAACCCTTTCTACACCCCCAGATGTAGCTCCAAATGTTTCCACTAACGATAACCGTTTATACAGAGTCATTGCACTGTCCAACAACGAACTAACGAAACTATATTAAACTTAAATAACGTTAAACTGAAACAAGTGTTTTTTATTTACAGTGTAAGAAATGAACAATGAAAATGGTCAAGTAATTTTCCTAAGCAAATACTAAGAAACGGGTTGCAGTTTGTCTTTTGATTTCACTTGCTAAATCTGTGATGGGACTGAGATCCTAATGATTAAGTGATTCTGTAGATCTCAAAACAAGATTCAGCCTTTCGACTGATCCTCCAATCATAATGCAGAAGCTCCATTCACCTTCAGAGGAGCTGAGCGTCCAGGGGTGGGATAAAATCGTGGACATTTTGAGGCAATAAAAAAAACCATGAAGACTTATTCCAGTAAATGGACGCTCAACTGTACCAAAGACCATATATGAAAACGATTTATTAAAATCTTTGGCGTTGACGCTACAGGATTGTATGAGAAGTTAACAAATTACAGAACAGTTCAAACTGTGGGTTCACAATAACAGAACACCTATACTATTAAGACAGAATTTTGTGGATATGCCAACTTTGAAACGATACTGCTGGCAAAGAATTAAACGTCCAAAATTTTTTGTGAGCAGTTTAAATTCATTATTATGACCCATTTACAGGTTGTCCCCAATTTCCGGACACGTCCTGACAAAACCATCGTATAATAGAACCTCAGAATTCTCAAGTTCTAACTTAATTGGTTCTTGGAGGCCATTCGAACTCCAACTGGTTCAAAATCTAATTTCTGCATAAGAATTAATCTAAATAGGACTAATACATTTTTAACCCCCAAATGAATTGAATTCTGAGGTTTCCACTGCAAGTTGAATTTATAGTAAACCAAGAGCTTTAATATGAACATAGCTCACACTGCCGGGTGCAGAAGAGTATCATAGCGTGTAGTGTACCTTAAACATGCTTTAAAGACTTACAGTACACTACAGATGGGTAAAGGAATTAACTTAAACCTTATTTTATGTCATTTATTAAATGTTGAAAGTGAAAACAATAAAATAATTGTGAGACCACTATTTTCCAAGCCATGCTCCTTTCCAGCACTCCTCACTCTTACCATGTAACGCCTTGCGTCACTCACTGCCGACTTCCTCATCAGAGTGTGTGGAAAGAACTGGCCAAAGAAAAAGACTACAAGCTTGCCTGAGAAAATTCTAAATTCACAGTTAGGTTTCTGCTAAATGTGTATCCGTGTTTGTTATCAGATTGTTGTCAGGCCATCGAAACACGGAGAGTACCTGTATGCGATAATCATGTGATTTTAGCGTTCATTACAATTAGGTACATTGTATGTACTTATATATGTTTCGGGGGGGTTTTTTATATTGAAACTGTAATTTGATGTTAGATTTTGACATGGCTCACACTTGCTTTACCAGTCTGTTTTTAGCTCTAGACACATCGTAAACAGCTGCTGCAATCAGTATTTTAATGTTAACACGGCTGAATAGCTACAACAAGCCATACGGTGAATGAATTACATAGTTAATTTAACACACTTGACTACAGCTTAAAGCAACGTCTGTCATATCCATCTGCCTTGACTTTTATAGTATAATCTAATATTTCATGTGGTGCTTTACAGGCTGTCTGGATCATAACCTAAAAATACTCGGAGTTTCCTCATGTAACTTCTTTACCTAGACTCAGCCAAGATCAAACTTAAACTTTTGTCCTGAGCCTCAAAACTTTCTGCTCCATGTTGTTTGCATTATTAGTTTTAGACCCTGCACACCAACCCAGGTCTTCAGCAGAAATCCAACCCTAAATACTAGGTCAGCTGTAAATGTTTCAGTGTCCTGGCTTATTATTTTTGAAAACCACTGTCTCTTTTTCTTCTGCGTGACATGAGAAACTCATTTATACATGAGACTCCATTTATAATACTTTATTTTAAATTTAAGTGTTTGTCTTTTCACTGTCGCCCTAGGTTTGCTCAATTTGGGATTGGCATTTAAAGATAATATAATATATAAAGCTTTAAGACAATGCTCCATTCTAATAATACTATATAAATAAATTTGACATCGACTTTATATTGGACTGGTTAACTTCTAAATACTCTTATATATTCAATATTAATTTATTCCAGTGGTTCCCAAAGTGTGTGAGTGGGCTGGGGAGTATATAATGCAAAATGAACTTCTTTATTTTATTTATTATACTGTGTTTTTATAATATTCAGAATATTCTTTTCTCTCATTTGTTCTACATTTTATTATAATTCATTAGTTATTTCTAATTGATGAAATATCCCCTCATATTTTGTAAGCAGTATACAACATCTAGGCCACTCAAGAAGGTTTACTAGCTTGGTCCATTTGGAGAGTTTTTTCTTACCACTGTCACCCCAGGCCTTTGACTGGGAATGTGTGCCTAGAGATTTGTAAAGCCGCTTTGAGACAATGTTTAACTACAAAAAGTGCTATATAAATAAATTAGACTTTGACTTCTTCCGCAGAAGTCTGAAGACTCACCTCTTTAAACAACACCTAGGATAATACCTCTTCAATCCCCTGCACTTTGGTTGTACTTCCTCTTATTGTATCGTTAAGCACGCAAGTGTCAACTGAGAACTTGTTTTTAATCTCTGGGTAGTTACGCAAATACACACATACACCCATTGTAAATACACACCGCGTTCTGATTCATCACCTTGCACTTAAACGTCATTCCTTTATATGATGCAGCTCCGCATATGTAATGTAATTTGTGTGCAAATAAAAACTTTCTGCCCACGAGACAGAGCAGGATCTAACGTATCGTATACATCACTTGGTAATCACACCTGAGTCACACCTCAAGGGTTTTATATGTAAATAGGTTCACATGCTCAAGGCTACAAAGTCAATTCCCTTGTTTCTGTTGCAGTAGCCTTGAATAACACTCCTAACCACGGTGACAGATTGCATCACAATGCTTCCATTACGTCAGAATACGGTATTGAGAATTGACTTCGAAAGACGCTTGTTCTTACATAACTCAAAGCTTTATCTATTTGTTCTAGCAGTCCCTGATCCAAGTACTGCCCTGCGCTCCCATTCCACTGTGTATTTTGGGTAAACGTTGTGTGTGTGTGTGGTTTTTTTATCAAGTGTTTAAAACAGTGTGTTCAAGTGTTCCGGCAGCAGCGTTTAATAAAAAAAACTTCTTGACTGTGCAGTGCAACATTTTATTCACTCAACATCAAAACCAGTAAAAAAAAAAGCATTCATCACACACACACAGAGCTTTTATCCCCATGTTCACTTTCTCACAGATTTTTAAATAGAAATGAAGAAAATAGATTATATGGCCAGCAGTGCCAAAACTTTTGCCTTAGACTGCTGCGTATAAAACTGCAACATAGTTCGGTAGAGCAAACAAATATTACATCAAATGACCATGATTACCAGGACTTGCTACTAGAACAAACAACCATTCCCCCCATGAACCCAACAAACATTACGCATTTGGTCGAAATTCAACAATCCAGGGTTAAGGTTCTTACTAAGCACACAAACAAAGGCAGCTGAGCAAAGTCATGGTTTACCAACTAAACTGCTACAGTCAGAAATAATCTAGGTAACAAGGTTCAGAGAATTGCTAACAAGGCACCAAAACAAGTCAAAGAATTGTAGCTATTCGCTAAAAGTTAGGAGGCCCAGTGTAAGTTAAAGTTTTAGCTTTTAATGAAGTAAATGCTAAAGAACAATGACACAATGCACCTAAACAACAGGTTCATTCCACAGCATATGTTTATCCATCCATAGCCTTATCCTGATTAACATGCTAATTTCTAATCAGCCAATCTAAACTTGTAAACAGACTCACCTTGTGGTTGGCCTTCCAATAAGTACATGACTGGATAAACTGCAGAAATCTCTGAAATTTCTTAGAGATTTGTACATTGCTCCTCTTCAATCTTAAACCCTTTATCAGCCTCAGCCCTACAAGTTTGGTTGAGCAGCAGCAGCCATGTTTGAAGCCACAAGCACTCTTTAGCATGTTAGCAATAATAGGAACTTATTGTAGAAATTAGAGCGTCTTTGAATCATCCCTCTCTAAAAGCACCAGACTTTATAAACAGAATCTATAAATGAATTACCACATAGTATAGCAAACCATTTATCTAACTGCTAATGAATGTTTAGCTTGTCATTTCCTGGCATTCTATGGCATGCACCATGCTTGTCAGTAGCTACTTCCTTATTTACCCTAAAAAACGTATTTACCCTACTTTATGTGAGTAGTATACTTAAAATTAAGTCATACTGCAGAAAATAAGGCATATGGTTAGTTAATGCAATTAATATAAACGTGCTAATTTGTGCCTCATTTCTCATCGCTAATATATTTAGCACTTCATTTTATGCACAGTTGGACCCCTAAGACTGATTGGCAAGCAAAATGTCCCCGGTACACTGCTTACCCCGAAAAAAAGTAAATTTGACATTAAGTGGCCAAATTAGCATCAAAAATTCATTGTGTGATCATATTTCTATTCAAGTGTGAACTTTATGGTCAAACTTTAAACATTTACCTTAAAACTGTCCAGCAATTTCCAGTTTTACTATGAAATCTTACAGTACATTTTTCCTGGGTTGAGGTTGTAGTTCATATTTACGCCCACAATGCACATCTTCATTCAGCTTTTCATCTGTGTTGGTTTCTGACCACAGGCTGCTGTTGGCTGACGATGGACTGTTCCAAACACTACAGTGCAACATAATTCATTGTGCTGAAAATGTTTCACCAGCCAAATAACCCTGGGAGGCCATACCATGGTCCCTTTCCACTGATGAATGGCTGATTTGCATGGCAACAGATGAGCTACAGTCAGTAATTGTATACATTTAAAGTGCAACCATGAGGCAAGTAAACCTCACACCAAATGGGTGTAGGTAAGGCAGATGTTTATTAACTATGGACGCATGCGTGACCCTGTATTATTCTAAAATGTATTGCATTATTGGCAAAGTGGACTGAGCATGAATCCACAATACCTACTCCAACAGCTTCCTGGAAGAAATCATTTAAGATCTGGCTATTCAGACTCAGTCGTCCATGTGTTACCCACAACACTTACCTTTCAAACACAGGATTCCTAAGCAACCTCGGCTCTCAACACAGGAGGGGAAAAAAGAGAGAATGAGAGAGGGACAAGAGGCACCCATTTCATCCCTCTCACTAAGCCGACGCTAATTTGTGGCCTGAGTGGAGAGGGCACTTGTGTCCAAGCCTGATGAAAGCTCTTTTAGAAGAACAAAAGGCTGCTGGATTTTTATCAAAATGCTGCCCGCTCTCGTAGTGAGGCTGCTCTGTATGCGTGTGTGTTCTGCCACTCAGAAGCAAAGCCCTTTAATCTCCACCTATTCTAGCACTCTTCTGTTAAGAGTGGAACAAGAGAAAAAGCCCAGTCATTGCTGTACTCTCCAAAAACACTAGTTCAGAGAGGGGGGAAAATGAGAAAGAGGTAGGAAGACGAAGGAGACGACAAGAATCGAAGGTACTTCAGCAGGAGAATGGCTGCAGGCTGAGACAGACTGAGAGAGAGAGACGCTCAGACTGCACTTGCTAAAGTTTTCAGAAGTAGAACTGATTTAGTTGTAGAGCAAGATTTACAAAGCAGGCCTTTGGAGCTGCAGGTATTAGTGAAAACCTGCTACCAGAGTTCATACTTCTGCAATAATATGAATGTTTCGAGGATTAGTCACATCATCGCTCACCAAGACCAAACTGAATGTAGCCTTGAGTTAACCAGAGACCGGAAATGACAGGGAATGGACTCAGATATGGACTGGATAATGTATTTTGAATTAAACCTTATAAATACTTATTTAAGGAAAATTTGGATTTCATTAGGAAAACACAATCACACCAGGACACTTTAGATGTGGTAACTGCATCAACACTTGAAGCCAGGACAAATCCACATAGACACACAGGTGGAGAACATGCAAACTTGAATTCCAGGCTGAAATTCAAATGTGGAGCTGTAAGGTGACAGTGCTAACCACTGTGCCATTTATATTTACATTTATCCAGAGCGACTTACAATTAATTAAGTCTTACAATCTAAGCAATTGTGGGTTAAGGGCCTTGGTCAGGGACCCAACTGTGGCAGAGGTGGGGATTTGAACCCTGGACTTTCTGGCCCATAGTCCAATACATTTAATGTAATTTTAGGCCAATATCTTCTGCAACTGAACAATCTTGAGACAATGTTTGATTGTTTTCTTTTTTTTGTCCCCTGTATCTGTGGGTTTACTCAGTTTTCCTCCTACATTCTAAACACAAAAGTTTGGTTAACTGGCTGCTCTAAATTAGCCCAGTATGAATGTGACCGACTAGTGTTGAAGTAACCTTGTTCCTCTTGTGAATAGTCATCGATGCTGATGTTCAATAAGACAAATAAACAAACTTCAGAAGTTCAAATAAGCTGTCAAATAATTCTCTGTATGTTAGGTATGTTTTTCTTAGTTTATCTGTCCTTTTGTTCATGAAAAATGTGGAGTTTGAACGGTAACATGGCAACATTTCAATATAATCTAAGTGAGTGCTTTCTTTGGAAGTCTAAGTTAATTTAAAAAATACTGAAAAATCTAGATCTATCCCCATTAACATTAATTTATTTTGTGATTTTTCAATATTTTTTGGCAGTAACAATCTGGGTGATGTGCACTGAGATGCCTCATGACTGGAAAATTCCCTGTCTGTAATTGAAAGGTCACTCTTATGAAGGGCAAGTCCATCGAGCAGTCCATTGGCCTGGCTGTGAACCCAGCGGAGGTTTTCAATGGGCACAAGCTCGCATATTTCACCCGCGTTACTGTGAGAGCTGCATTGGCGAAAGCCCATTATCTCTCAGCAGGTCTCTTCTTTATGAGAGAAAGCAAAAACGAGATTAAGAGCGACATCTATTGGAGTCAGCTAAAGCAGGAACCCCAGGCCCGAGTGCAAATGAGTTCAAGGACTACCTGGGAGTCGCCACTGAAGCGAGAGACCGTGCCAATGAGTGAGAGAGAGGAAGGGCAGGATTGTAAAGAGGTGAGAAAGTCAGGGAGAGAGCAGATGGATAAACAGTGTGACAGAGCATGACGGCTATGGGTTGCTATCGTGGGATGACGCAGCACGGACACACTAAACGGCCAAGACACGTCTCCTGGTTAGCTCCTCCCACCTGACCAGCCATGATGTCCAGTTGGGGCGAGTTAATGCAGCGCCTGTGTACAGCTGTTAGTGTGTGCGTTAAGAAGACCAACTTGAGTCAGCTAGATCTGTGGTTACAGCTCAGAGCTGAGGCAGCAGAATCTCTCTCTCTCACACACACACACACACACACACACACACACACACACTGAATCACAGGTCTCAACTTCCTCCATCAGTCTTTTCACCAGCCTGACACCATGTTATACGTACAACTCCAGTGCATTCTCTATCGAGCTCTGCGGCTCCTCAGTGCAGCTGTCACCTACAGTGCAAGATAAATGAGTTTCTCCTGAGGTGATAATACCTTTGCAAGGCTGCTGACCACAGACCAAAGTTTACAGACACCTGACACCCCGTCACATCCAACACCATTGGTATTAACATGCATGCAGTTGGTCCCCGTTTCCTGCTGAAGGACCCTCCACTCCTGTGGAACATACACCGATCAGCCATAACATCAAACCAGTTTGAGATGACATGAATAATACTGAGAGTGTGATGCTCTGGACATTGTCCTGCCTATAAACCGTGGGTTTGTGTCATGTCACACTGCAAATATCATTCAGATATGGTTTCAGGAAAATGACGACGAGTTCAACGTGTTCGTGTGACTAGTGTGTTAACGATGATGCAATGTTAAATAATTAACTACTAATAAACAAACATAAGATCTGCACAATATTAATCAGGTGCTTATTTACAGTTTGGCATTTAGCAAACGCTTATCCAGAGCGACTTGCAATTCATACAGTCTTACAATCTAAGCAATTGTGGTTTAAAGGCCTTGCTCAGGGACCCAACTGTGGCAAAGGTGGCATTTGAACCCTGGACCTTGTGGTCCATAGTCTAGCACCTTAGCCACTCGGCTACCACAGTCCCATAAGCCTGCAGCGACCTGTATGGCTAACTTAGCAATCCTTGCTTAAATGAGCTACAGGCTAGGCTTCCGAAGTTAACCAGGATAAGTTTTGCTTCACTTTTTGTATTTTAAGCTGGTCATAGAGGGGATGAAAATGGAGGAATGTTTGTCACAGGGTTGCACACATTTCTGCCTTCAAATTAAACCCTAACTGGAACACATTTCTGCCTTTTGCAGCAGCTGGCTCTTACCAGTGAGCCACCGAGGCTACCGAGCCTTGACTGTATACATTATGATAATTGCAGCGCTGCGACTTCAGCTGTATGCCATAATTAAAGAAATAGATCAAAGAACATGATAATATGGCTAACGAGTAGTAACGACATGGTTCTCTCCTGCATAACACCATGTCAACATTTCTGGGGAAATTAGGCGCCGTTTTCCTTGCGGATTCATCCCATTTATTGTCGTTTATGTTCCACATGGTTTATCACCGAGCTCATTTTCAAATAATCATCATTTGTTAGATTTGCATTATTAGTTTAATAAATGCAACAGTCATTTGTTGTAGTCGCTATCGAGTTATGCTGCATACGTTAAATGACATGAAAGTGCTGAGTGTGCTGTTGTGGAGCATGGCGTTTTAAGATCCTAAAAAAACACAATCGAAAAGAATCCACCAGCCATCGTGAGGGTCCATAAAACACGTTCATTATGAGTACAATCTATTTAAAAAGAGTTTATTGAATTATTAACAGCTGTTCACCGTACAGTGCAGACACAGATTGCTACATCATTTGGTTTGAAGTTTGAAGATATATTGGATCTGGACCTGCTCACTGGTGCTATTCTTGGGTTTCCTGGCCATCTCCGACAGATGCAACACTGTTTCCACCGCTCTGTTTTTACAGTTCCATCAGAGAGGCCTGGATTGCATTTCAGATCACTTTCACACACTCCCACACGAACAGCATGCATCAGCTCACAATCAAAGTCAAGAGCAGGTTGTGAAAACACTCAGAACCCGGTCAATATAATCCTGATCCCAGTCCGTCAGCCATCAGCTGCGTTCCCTCCTCACACTAGCCTGAGCCAGGACTGGGTGAGTCACAGACCACCAATAACAAGCAGCTGGTGAATTCAGTTTCAGTCTCGGCGGACCACCAGACCCAACACCACCCCACTTCCCTCCCATCTCCAACCCCAACACCACACAAGGGTCAAGGGAACAGACAAAGCAGTACAGTTAGATAACCGTCCAAGTTTAATATTGGTTTTAATTTACAAACATCTCCCCACGTTCCTCTGGGTTCTCTCCAGTGCTTGGCAGATTCGGACACTATTTGGCGTCGTCCACGGAACTACCATCTGCAACACCCAGAGCCTTGCGCCCACGGCCGCATGGCTGTTTACGTCCCAAAAAAAAAAAGAGGGGAAAAAAAAAAAAAAAGGCCAGTTAAGCTTTCAAACGTCCTCGTTAAACACCTTGGCCGCTCGGTAGCGGGCCGTCAAGGGCTGGCACCCAGAGAGAGTCTGCTTAGAAAAAAATCAAAACGTAAATACAACTCCACCTTTTTTAAAAAAAAAAGGACTTCCTAATCTATGTTATTGAGCATCGAGGACAAAGTAATCCATCACAATTAGACCAGGACGAGGAAATATAGATATGTACATATAATCGTATATATTTATAAAATGTTTTTATTACTCCATATATACACTTTTCACAAAGTCGTCCAGGGAGAGGGAGGCTAAAAATGAAGCACTGCTTCGCGTTGCATCACAGATCGTCGCGTCACATTAAAACAACAGAAGAACAAAACCAGTGAAAGCACCCAGGGAACCTCATGAGCAAAACAGAAGAAAAGGCAAGACAATATGCACTTCCTTAGTGCCGTCCGAAAGAGATAGAGGTCCTCAGATTCGGTGAGCGCTATCGCTCCATAAGGCCCAGCAGTAGACCGTTCCCGTATCACAAATAAGAAAAAGGTCAAAAGTTAATCCGAGTGACTTATTTAACCGTGCAATGGTTCCATGTTTGAGGTCTTTGGAGGAAGGTAGGTCCCCAAATTCAGCAACGAAGCCACAGAGGAGCTCTAGTCCCAGGTCAATTTAGAAAGGGATCCAGCGGGTTCGTTTTCTGGATCTAGTAGATGACTTCGTACACTGTGGCCTTCTTGTCTCCGGATCCAGTCACGATGTATTTGTCGTCAGCAGAGATGTCACAGCTCAGCACAGACGAGGACTCCTTTGACTAAATTATGGAAAAGGAGAACAAACAAAAGGTTCATTCATGCATACCAAAGATCCTGTGTTGTGTAAAAACACGCAAACACATAAAGGTAGCTTTTAACAGAAGGACTTGTGTTTTGGCTGTTTGAATGAATGGACGTTGGGGTCATTAAGTAACGCAAATGTATGTCCTCCAATTTCCTCCAAATATCTGTGATCTGAAATCCTACTCAAGTTGCCTAAGCCACCCAGCTGACAGCTGAGCCCATCAGCCTCTCGCATCATCTCCTTTACTCCTCCCAGCCTATGAGTTAAAAGCATTCAAATTACCGCCCCACTCGGCACGGCTTCATCTAAAGGACACATCAATCTCGGTCTCATCGGAGCCACGCTGCGTCGCGAATAAGAGCGAGGCCGTTATTGAGTCACGTACCTGGAAAATGCTGGCTCCGTATGGCGTCCTACAGGCGTTCAGCAGATTGTCCTTCCCCGTGCTCACAAACCATTTACCTTTATGGTGAAAAGGAGAGACAGAGAGTCACCACTCGGAAAGAGAACACGTGCTGAGTTGAAAGGAAATACACAATCAAGGACAGAGCCAAGGTGACTGAGCCATTTCCATTCAGTAAAACATGGTCGGCTTTTTAACAGGAGGCATCCATTATGTTAATAGTAATAAAAAAAAGAAACAAAAACAGGTACGCTCTGGCGGGTCTCACCGCAGTAGGCGAATTTGAGCGACAGCACGCAGCTCTCGTGAAGGTGGAGCTGGTACTTGTCTGGTTTGGTGTGGTGAAGCACCTCCACGTTGCTGCTCTCCATCCCTACAGCCAACCACTCGCCTGTTGGACAGTAGCCCAGAGAGAAGATCTGCAGCAGAAACAGAAGCTGTTCATATACAGACTAAATTAAATAAGTGGATCAGTCCAAATAAACGGATTCGCCCCAATCGGTCAGACTGAAATGCATTATGTGGCCGAAAGTATGTGGACGCCTGTTTTGATGACTGATCTCTCCGTTATTTCAGCCACATTCGTTGAAGCATGCAGGTATGGAATTGAATAAATGTCATGCCATCTCTGATAAGTAAGTTAATTAATGTTCAACCCTAAAACCAATTTCATGGGAAATGGTTTGATTACTTTGAATTAGAATTTGGTTGGTTTGAAAGGTCCTGATCAAGGCCAGTCTGTTGTAGGGTTGGTACAGGGTGGTAGTCTTAGTTTTTAAAGCACCCTGCGGTGATCCCCTGACTCACCCGTGTGCCTAAAAGCCATGTTTATGAATGTAGATATTGTGTCCACAAACCTGTGGCTATAAAATACTGCTTACGCATATACATCTCTGATCTGAAAAGGTCATTAAAGGTAATATCCCTATCATCAATTAATTGTTAAAAGCTACTCGTCGAGCCTTCTGGAACGAATTAACGACTAGAACTGAGATAACCACTGTACGTTGCTTCCTGCAGTGCCCATGTGACCCTTACCTGTGAGGTGAAGTCGTGCTGCTGGAGCTGTCGGCCCTCTCTCAGGTCCCAGGAGCGGACAGTGTTGTCCAGGCCGCCCGTCCACAGTTTGGTACCATCATGAGAGATGTCTATGCAACTTGCACCATCCGTGTGACCCTGGAACTGCCTGTAATTCAATTCAATTCAATTTTATTTGTATAGCGCTTTTTACAATAGACATTGTCACAAAGCAGCTTTACATTGATACATTAACAAGTGTCACAAATTTGTCCCTAATGAGCAAGCCAATGGCAACAGTGGAAAGGAAAAACTCAGAGATTAAGAGGAGGAAACCTTGAGAGGAACCAGACTCTGAAGGGAATCAGAAGGGAATCCTCTTTTGGGTAATAAACATAATTAACATTAAATAATAAAACATTTAAATGTATTAATTTAAATATAATAGCACCAGCAACACACAAGGTCACCAGGCGTTTACTGATTGACCCAAAACCTTCATTAAAATCATTTTAATTGAAACAACAAGTTTGGAGAATTCTGACGATGCATTTATTGATTGCACCATCCATTTAATTATTATAGTATTCGGGTTCGAGCTATGAATCGATTTGACTATAGACCAATTTGATTATGATCATGCCATATCCAAATCCTGCTCTTTAACTTTAAATCAAGTCTGAGATGTACAGTAAGTACGTGCTCCTCTTACCTGACAAGGGTCTGGTTGTGCAGGTCCCAGACAGCGATGTTCCCGTCGCTGCAGCAGGAGAAGCAGACCTTTGCGTCTGGGCTGATGGCGAGAGCGTAGCAGGCCGGGGCGGATGAGGTCAGCTCTGCCTTGATGCGTGGCGTCTGAGAGGCCAAGTCCCAAATGGTCAGAGTGCTGGCCTCGCCGCCCACGATCAAAGTGCGTCCGTCTGGGAGCAGCTTACATGAGCGAATGTAATTATCCCTGTTCTGAAGAGAGACAGCGAGAACAATGTGAAGAAAAGAACAGAAAAAAAAAGAGCCCGTTTGAGGAGCAGCAATTGTTCAACACCCTGAGGAAATTTATTTCAGATATTCAGAGAATAGCTTGTAATTTAATGTCATTTTCTCTGCCCAGTCTTTTATAACGCAGCTCCCTTTTCGACTCCCCTGCAATAAGCGGCGCTTGGTGGGAGGCGTAAACAAAATGCCACCACTCGGGGGGAGCCGGCAGCCTCTGAGTCGTTCTTTCTAATTCCGGAGGTTATTGGAGAAGGATAAAAAGCTGATAAGAGCTCGCCACCGAGCACACGTCATCAGGGCCAGTGGGTTTTTAAAAGGTTTCGAGTTGCAGTTTCGGTGCATGCAGCACATTTTCAGATTAACAGCGACGAGGTTGGATCGTGTGCTCGGGCCGATCGATAAGTGGAAGCTTTTAGACAAATTAAATCACTTTATGACAGCCACTGAACAGCTCATCACATCCACGCTGGCCTTCCCCTCACTCTGCTCTGGAGAAACACTTAACATGCCAGAAATCCTAAGCCCTCAGCTATTAAAACCATAATCGCCAAATTATAGTCAATTATGTCTTAGAACGGCACCCTGAGACGATTTTTTTAACTTTTTCTGGTTTAAAGATACAGTTGGCAATTTTGGCACACATTGCCAGGACTGAGTAACAATGTCTAAGGGTAAATGCACCGTTTGGTTTCATTTCATGCAGTATAAACAGACAGTTTAATGCCTGTGTATTCCCACTTTACAGTACAAGATATTTTAAATAAAAAAAAATACTCTGCTTTGCCTCTACCTGCACCTTCCACTTTAGTAGGAGCTATATTTTGAGTTTATACAGGAATTTCTCATACTTTTATATTTACAGAATTTATTCCGAGACAATTTATCCAGAGTCACCTACAACTGACAAGCTGTACCTCGTCCAAGGTACAATCCAAACGACTAAAGGTTATGGGCCTTTGGCAGAGTCTGGACTATGAGAAGATATTTAATTCTACTCTGGTTTATCAGTATTATTCGGAAGGCTAATATTTTTGCTTGTCCACTGATGGATACTCGTGATTCGGACTTAACCCTTCTGTCAGTCATTGAACCTAAAACCCGCGGTCCTTACCAGGCAGTCCAGCTGGGACACGGGGCTCTTGCTGCCAGGTTGGCTGATGTCCCAGATCTTGACACAGCCCTTGCCACCTGTGTAAACGTGGCGCGTGGGGTTGCTGATGGTGACGGCGCAGACCACCTCTCCATGGCTCAGGGTGTTAATCTGACGAGCGTGTCGGGGGATGCCCGGGCCGATCAGAGCGTCCGGGGGAAAAGGGACAGGCTGCATCTGACCATCTGCACTGACATGAAACGAGTACGCTCTGTTGGGGACAAAACACACAAAGGTAATTAAAATCTACACAACACGTTTACCCAATAGATTTGATCGAATTTGTAGCTTTTGCCTGTTGCAGGGTGAAATAATACTGGGTCTTTTAAATCATATTTTACTTACATTTAATTTACTGTGCTAACACGTTATTGTTTTATATACTGTCATTTCTTTTTTGATAGACTTTTACAACTTACTTTTAGATCTTATTTTTATAATTGCTATTAAAACTTGTGTTTTTATCGGTCTTCTTTCAAACAAAGACAAAATAAATTCAAGGGCTTGACAGGTGTTATATAAACAAAAATTGACTGATTAATATTTGTGCTATTGTGGGTCAATTACATACAAGCAAGCTCAGGTCATGGGGAAGTCTGGATATTATCTTGGAATTCCCAAAACTTGTGGGGATCATCCCTCTGTCAAGCCTTCACAAACTCTACAAACAACAGTGCTTGTGTGACACCCAAACGCTCAGCTGGGATTCAAATCTGGGTCA
>JAUZSU010055143.1:0-21118 GCA_034780255.1 Parotocinclus maculicauda | reverse complement strand
TACATAGCACGTCCCGTCTTCTAACATAGGGCATGTTCGTTTAATCGGACCAGCCGCTTATTAGGACCAAAACGATCCCGTCCCGATGTGGTCCCATTAACCGGAATCGACTGTACTTAAAAAAACGTGAGTCCAAACGAAGGAGGGCACGACACAGGATGGCATGGGTGTCTGCTGGGCCGGGTGATGCCCAGCCTGGTCAGCGGGCACTGCCCGTAGCGTATGAGACCTGTTGGAAAAAAATCGTCTAACAAATTATAATAAATGCAATAAATTGTCAAACGGAATCAGAAAGTCAAGTTCATACCCAATGTCTGCTTCAATGTCAGAAGGAGGGGAGGTGGGTCAGGGGATCATCCCACAGCCCCGTCGTGAACTGCAGCTCAATTTTAGCTGGTGCCTTCAATAAAGAGCTGCTTAAAAATGTCGAAGTTTCTCAAACAGATTCACAAAAGCTCCTAATGACCCCGGGTCTGTCCCCCGAAGCCGCCTCGTTACGAAGCGATTTAATCGAAATCACATCTGATTGCTAAATAATTACGGCTCCATTACGGCGTGTTTAACGTGGATGGAGCTACGCCTGCTTTATGCACACGCCACTCGAACCCGAACGCGGTATTGCTGAAGTCTGAGATATGAAAGTTTTTTAATAGCCCTCGTGCTGCGTTGGCATCCATCACGCACCTTAGCTCGAGCCTCCGAGCTAACCGAGTTACGCCACCAGCCAGACGGAGTCCAAGTTTGGAAATGTGATAGAAAATAATAGGATTCTCCGAGCAGAGCGATGAATCGATGGCATTAATTACTGCGGCTTTATTTACAGAGGCAGGATGATCGACGTGCTGCAGGATTCTCACTTCAAAACTCCACCACAGGGGCTTTATGCTAAAGCCGTGACATCTTACACACATTATATGTCCTAATATTTATGGACACACCCCTTTTATGAATGCATTCAGCTACTCTAAGTTGCACTCTTTTCTGACACAGATGTGTCAATGCACACACACACACACACACACACACACACAGCTTGGACTCTGGAGCTGATAAACCTGGACCTGTTGGCACCATGCCCAATGCCAGGCGTGGATTAAGGGGGCACAAAGACCCCCAGCAATAAGCCATGGACCAGTGGAACCGTCTTCTCTGGGGTGATGGTGCTCCATCCAGTAGTTTTGGGACGAGGTGAGGTGACTTCATTTCTTTACAAACATCAAGAACATGTAAACAACAACAACAAAAAATACTAATACAATTTAAATTAAATAAATAATTTATTTACAGTAATATAGTATTTATAATAGAGTACATGATTAATAAAACATTATTGATTTTTGTAAATTGTTTTAATGAATAAATCAGCTGAATATAAATAAATAAATAACTTAATACAATAAAATCGAACCTATATTAAACCGATTAAACAAAGAACATATTTTAGCTTCATTGAGACATGAATTCTTTTAAAGAAAAATAATAAATTAAATAAACGAATAAAAATAAAACATATAAAACAGGCTTCCTTCAAAAATAAATAAAATCTTGTATTCACGAAATTTTAATCCAATTTTTTAAACTAAAAAGTAAAACGAAAATCAAAAAATGTAAAAATGGCAACACAACAAAAAATATTTAATTCGGTTAAAATAAATCAAAAAATTATATTTGAACATCACAAAAAAGGTTTTCTTTTATTTAAGAAAATTAACAATGCAGGAATAAATGAAAATAAATGAAAAATAGATTAAAGGTGTGAAGCAATCGTTTATATTACATAAAAAAAATGTTTCCTGCCTTGTACCTGTCCTGCCGGTAAGACTTTGGCTTTCAGCAAACCAGAATTTAATTAAAGATTAAAACTAAGTAATTAATTAATTAATTAATTTAAAAACAAACTGGGGATAATCTGAAGGCCCAAACTTTGCTGTCAGAAAAATCATTTTTAAAATATTATTTTACTGACGTGCCAGAACCTTTTATATTTAATCAGCGATGAGAAAAAGTTTGTGAATCCCCCCCACCCCCCCCTTTCTGATCTCTTTTTGGATTTGATTCACACACTCGGGTTTATTTTCGATTTATTCTGGTCTCTGTTTCTAAATAAAGTGCATCATCATCATGAGGTTCTGTTCCAGCGTTAGCATGAAGCTCTTAGAAGTTTCACCTCCAGGGAAAAACATGTTTTATTATTCGATTAGCTGCTGCTGAGCTTTATTAAACATTCAGGATTCCTTTCAGCTGTTCAAGGTCAGGATTCACACGAGAAACTGCATATGGGAACGGAAAAAAAAAAGAAAATAATAACGAAATGGATTCATAAATAAAAGCTTAGCGGTTGTTCCTAGCGGAATAAAAAAAAACTCTTATGGTAAACTCTCATGATTATTAGTGAAATGTTAAAAAAACACAGAAAGTATTAGGATTAAGGATTAAGGATAAGTTTATTTGGATAATCGTTCTGTAAGTCAGGATTTAAATCAGTGAATCATTTGCTCAGGACAAAGATTCATTCCTCTCTTACTTAGTGAGTTTGTCTTTGAATCAGTGAATCGTTTAGTAAAAACTTATATTCATTCACGGTTGTTCAGTGAGTCAAATTATGAATCAGTGAATCGTTTAGTAAAAACTAATATTCACTCACGGTTGTTCAGTGAGTCAAATTATGAATCAGTGAATCGTTTGGTAAAAACTAATATTCATTCACGTTTATTCAGTGAGTCAAATTATGAATCAGTGAATCGTTTAGTAAAAACTAATATTCATTCACGGTTATTTAGTGAGTCAGATTATGAATCAGTGAATCGTTTAGTAAAACTAATATTCATTCACGGTTGTTCAGTGAGTCAAATTATGAATCAGTGAATCGTTTAAACCAGAACCAGAAAATCATTTTGTCGAAGCTAGGGTTCGCTTCTTTCCTGTTTGATGAGTCAGAGTGTGAATCTGTGAATCGTTTCTTCATGATGGATTCTTCTCATTTAATTTCAGTCTGAATCAGAGAATCACTTGTGCATTGCAGAGTCGATTTCCTAAATAATTCAGTAACAGCTTAGATTTGGTCCTTTTTCATTTAGTCTGTGTTTGAAATAGATTCATTTCTCTTTCCATGAATGAATCAGTGAATCATTTACCCATGATGGATTACTCACGATGGGCAGGTCACAGCTGGGATTGGTTCAGTGAATCAGTGAATCATTGAAAGAGTCAAATTAGTTTAGTCGTGGATGAGATTTGCTCGTCCATTCAGTGAATCGAAGTCTTGAATCAGTGAATCATTTGGGTCTCTTTTCAGTGGTTTATTCAGGGTTACTGACTGAATCTTTCCTGTTGTTCAGTGATTCGGTCTGAATCATTTTTTAATCAGTGAATCATTCGGTGCAGGCAGAGATCAGAGGCTTTCATGTTTGGTGAATCGCTTGGTTTGAATCAGTGAATCATTCAGTTAAGGTGATTCTTTGTTTCTTATCCACGTAAAAGCCGCCTTTTAAAGGGTTTTGTTTCCGCAGGAAGTGTAACTACACAAAACGTCGGAGCAGACCCTCACGTATTCAGTGCTGAGATGAGCTCGGGGATCCAGGTGACTCTGAGCGGGGCTCCTAAATTAAATGAACGCCGAGTGCCGAGTCGCCCAAATTGAATTGGCGGAGGGGCACAAATGAGTTAGTTTAAAGTCAAAGTTTTAATTGATAGCAAGACGGGGGGCGAAGCGGCCGATCCGACAACATGATCTAGCACGAGCGCTCGCTAATTTCATTTGGGACTCCGTCGTGTTGATTAAATATTAAAGCGGCGCACGAAAGACGGAAATTCCCCTCTCAGTGTCCGTGTATTTATGGGGCCACCGAGGGCCCACGGGCAGCCCAGGCACGGCCCGAATTTAAATACCATCCTCCAAAATGATAAATCGATTAAATATTGTAAACATCAGGTCCTGATCGAGTTCTCAGCCGTCCAAAAAAACGTAATATTAATAATAATAATAATAACAATGTAAAGCTTAGCTACAGCAAAGCAAATCGGATAATCCGAGCCTTCTGACCTCCCGTACACATTCGATAAATTATTCTAATAAAGCAAAATTGTATTTTAATCCAATTCAGTGCCGGGGCTCAGCAAAAGGTTTCTCAAGGCTGACTGCATAAGAGATTTTTGTTAACCTTCATCACTGTTCCACAATCTATAAATATGCAGGACGTTAACACGCTGAATGAATTGAAATCACTTTAAACGACTCTATAAATCATAATTCAGGTCTCAAATCCATTCAGCTTCTTTTGTTTTACGTAACAGCAGAGCGAAAAGAACAAGGAAAAAAACGCTAAAGCAGGGAATCGTTTGGTTACGACTCACTTTTCCTCTCGATTTGAACAAAATAACATTTGAATCGATGAATCAACTTTAGCGAATCAGTGTTTGAATGAATCAATGAATCAATTGTTCAACTTTTTATCCAAAAATACCAACAAAATATTTAATATGCAGATTAAAAGGAACATCAGGTCATTTGTTTTGAATTTTTAGACATCCTTTCTTTTTTTTCTTCTTCTTTATTTCTTCTCATATTCTTTCATCACACTTTTTCTTTTTTCTTTCTCTTTTAAATTTATTATTCTCTCCTTTATACTGTCATTTTTTCTTCTTAAATCTTACTTCCTTTCTTTCTTTTTTTCTTTCTTTTTTCTTTCTTTCTTTCTTTCCTCCTTTTTCTTCTTTCTTTCTTTCTTTCTTTTTTCTTTCTTTCTTTCTTTCTTCTTACTTTTTATTCTTTTTTTCTTTCTTTTTTCTTACTTTTTCTTCTTTCTTTCTTTCTTTTTTCTTTCTTTTTCTTTTTTCTTTCTTTCTTTCTTTTTTCTTTCTTTCTTTCTTTCTTTTTTCTTTCTTTCTTTCTTTCTTTTTCTTCTTTCCTCTTACTTTTTCTTCTTTCTTTCTTTCTTTTTTCTTTCATTCTTTCTTTCTTTTTCTTTCTTTCTTTCTTTTGTTCTTTCTTTTGAATTTCTTTTTCATTTCTTTCTTTTTTCTTTTTTACATTGGTCACAATTGTGTGCTTTTATCACACTTTCTTGTTTCTTTTTAAGTCCTTTTCTTTTTTATTCTCTTTTCTCCTTCCTTCAAACAACTTTTCTTTATGTCCTGGTTTTATTCTTTTTTTTTGGCTTTCTTTATTTTCTTTTTGTACTTATCAAGTACGTAGTTTGTATTTTTTGTCCTTCTTTAATGCTTTTTTTTCTTTATTACCCTTTTAAATTGTTCTACATTTTTACAGCTGTTTTTCTTCCTTCTATTCTTCGTCTCTATTTCGTTTTATCACAATTTCTTTTTTAGCATTGTCTCTTTTTGGTTTTGTTGTTTTTTTCCCCTTTCATCCCCCTTATTTTTTTATTTTTTTTACAGTTCTTTGTTTCTTTTTTCTTTTCTTACTTTATTCTGCCTCCCTTCTTGTCTCCTCTTTATTTCTTTTTTTAATTTCCACTTTTACTCTGATTTATGCTCACAGATTTTACTCCAACAATTATTTTAAATTTTTTTATTTTTAAGGTTTTCCCTTCTGGGGGGAGGGGTGGATTTATCCTCCTAAATATATAAATAAATAAAAGCTTTAGGTGATTTAAAAGTGATTTGTCGTTTGAAAGCTGCAGCTCATTAGCGTATTATTTAACGAACGTTCTGCTCGTTATGACAGATTGTTTTCCTAATTCACCCGTGGAAAATCTTCAGCTGATATTTTAGGGTTTGGATTCGGGCGAAGCTCCATCTGTTCATCTCACAAAAAATAAACGGAGCTCCTGAGGATCATCCAAAAAAACAACAACAACAACAACAAAGACGACGACGAGCTGCCAATAAAAAAGAACAAATAATAATACTGAAAAAATTTAATCAGAAAATTTACATTTCAAACCTGTCAGGTCAAGTTTATAAAAAAATAAAAATAAAAATCAGCAATTTAGTTTTTATTTTATTTATTTATTTTTTTTACTTTAATATTTATTTATTTTACTCCCTTCTTTTCTTTATACTTCTATATGTTCTATTATTTCGTCTTTCACTCTTTTTTAATATAATAAAGTTTGGTTATCATTTTTTTAAACGGAATCGTTATTTTATTATTTTTTTTTTTTTTAGTCTTTCATTTTTTTCTTTTATTTATAGGTGTTTTTTTTCTTTTTCTTTTATATTCATCACTTTGTTAAATCCCTTTATATCTTTAACATTTTCCCAACTTGCTTTCTTTCTTGCTTTCTTTCTTTCATTCATTCTTTTAAATTTCTATTTCATTTCTTTTTTTTTCCTTTTTTCTTTTTACATTGGTCACAATTGTGTGCTTTTATCACACTTTCTTGTTTTTTTTTAAATCTTTGTCTTTTTTTTCTCTTTTCTTTATTTTCTTTTCTTCTTCCTTCAAACTACTTTTTTAATATCTATCTTATTTTCCATTTATTTTTAGTTTGTTTATCTTTTTTCTAATGGAATTGTTTTTTCTTTTTGTTTTCTTTATTCTTTTATTTTTATTTTATTTTCTTTACAGGTGATCACAGTGACGTGTGAGGATTTTTAAGCTCGACTTTCCTTTTTAATCTTGTAATTTGTCACTTTTCTTTGTGTTTTCTTTCTTTTTGTTTCTTTCGTACTCGTATTATTTTTTATTATAATTTCTATTTGTTTTTCTTTTTTTCTTTTTTATTTCTGTATTTATCCCTCTTTATTTTGACTTGATTGTGTTTATTGTTTTTTCTTTACTCGGTCTCTCTTTCCTTCTTTTCTTTTGCTGTTTATCTTTTATTTTATCGTTTGTTATCTACTAATTAATTCTTTTTCTATTTTTCTTCTTTTTCTTTGCCCTGTTTCTTTCTCCCTTCTCTACTTTATTATTTATATTATTTCCACTGGCTTTTCTTTCTGTTCTTATTCTCTTTCTTTTCTTCCGTTTCTATTGTTTCCTTTTTTCATTCTTTATTTGTTTCTTTGTTCTTTTTGTATTCTTGTCTGCTATCTCAGGACGGACGTGACTAAACAAAGTCGATCGGGGAAATCGGAAGCTCGTAAGAATGCTAAGCTTGCTGTTATTATTTAATAAAGTCTTTTTTTTTTAAATATTATTAATTTATTTATTTTTGCTGTGCTAAAATGAGCTGCTGTTGCTGCAGACCCCGTCCCACACATTACAGAGCAGCTGCTTTGATCTGCTGCTGACTCTGCTAATTAGCATAATTACCTAAATGTGCCTCGGTCTGGATTCGCCCTGCCGGGGGACTTAGCATGCTATGAAATGGCTCCGGATATTAGCCGATTTAAAAAAAAATCTTTTATTCTTAACAAAACAAAATAAAACTGGAGCTAAAATCATCTTTAATAAAGAGTTTAATGCAGCTTTTAATCACAATGAGCTGCTCAGTTTGGTTTCTGTAAAGAATTCGCACCTGCAGCTTCCAACGTGGGACGCCAAAAAGGTCAGACTACAACAAAAACAGATAAAAGGAATCAAAACACTGTTTATCTTTGTTTATTTATTGATTTCTTTATTTGTTATTATTTGTTATTCTTCTTCCCTTTCTGCCTTCTTTGGTGTTTCTTGTTTTTCCTTCTTTTTTTGGACTTTTGCACCCTTTTGCCTTTTGGATTTTATTAATTTATTTTAATTTCAGTTTTTTTAAGACTCTATTAACCAGATCGTCATCAGCACCATTAATTCTGTCTTATTTTTGTTTGATCTTTTTTAAGTTTCCTTCATAAGCTATTTTTTGTCTGAACTTCTTTCTTTCTTTCATTACTAATTTACTTTTGTCTATTTTTGATTTCTTTCTTTCTGTCCGTCTGTGGTTTTTCATCTTTTAAATTTTTTTTTCGTTTCTCTCTTTATTTTTTTACATATATTTTTCACTTATTCAAATTTTTTTCTTTCCTTTTTCTTATCTCCGTATTATTTCTGGTTTTTAATCAATTTCTTCTTGTTTATCTCTCTTTCTTTTGGTATTTTTTTTTTAAATTTCATTTTATATATTTTTTTGATGTTGTTGTTAAAAGATGAGCTTTTTTTTAGATGAATTATCTCTAAATTACTAAATATCTGTAACAAATAATAACAAATAAAGCAAATAATAATCACATCTTTATTTATATAGCAGAGATTAAAATCAGAGAAAGTTTTGGCACCCCCGGTGATCCTGACTGTCTTACAGAGACACTTTTTCCTATCGACTATAAAAAAGTTTTGATTGAGTTATTTTTGAGCCTGGCTGCGTTTTCTCTAAACTCGCTGATATTAAAAAGAAGAAACCCAAACAGAACCGGAGCTGCAGGAGCGGCCGAGTCGAGCCACTTTGCTGATTTATTCCGAATTACAGACGAGATTTTTAAGAATCAGAACTGCTGCTGCCTGAGAAGCTTCACATCAAAGCAGGGCCCGAAATTTACAGGGGCACAGGGTGAGCGTTTAATAACACCGGCAGACGATCCCTCCATTCACCGCCCCTCCCTCAGACACACCTGGAACAGTCCAAACACTGTCAATATTTACTTTGTGCTTTCTTTAAACTGTATTTCTTCATTCTCCAATTTTATTTCATAACTTTTTAATATTATTTAATTCCTTTTACTTTTATCACTCTTCCTTATTTATTTTAATTTTATTATTTTTTTGTCCTTTTATCTAAACTATTTTTATTCATTTTTTGTCTATTGAATAAATCATTACTATTATTTCTTTCTTTTTTCTTTACTCTATTTCTTCCCCATTTTCCTTTAATCACACCTTTTTTTATTTTTGTCTTTGTCTATTTTTGATTTTGTAATTTTTTAGATTTTTTTCTCTTTCTTATTTTCCCCTTTTTAAACTTTTTTTCTTTCTTTTGTCCTTCCTTTATCCTCCTCTTTATTTTTTTTTTATTTACTCTGTTTCTTTCATTTAAAACTGTTGATTTTTCCCCCTTTTCCTTTTCTCACATTTTCTTGGTTTTTTTTCTCTTTCTGTTTTTTTTATTCCATTCATCTTATGTCCTTTTTTCCAAACTATTTTTCTTCACCCTGCCTTTTCTTTTTCTTTCATATTTTTTATCATTCTTTCTTTCTGAAATCTCTTGTTTACGTTTTTTCTTGCCTTTCCTTCTCCTCTTATAGTTTTTTTTTTTTTTTTTATTCTGCAGCTTGCTTTGCCATTTTTTTAAATTTCCCAATTGATTTTTTTTTGTATTATTTTTTTTTTCTTCATTCCATTCTCTTCCTTCTTTTTTTTTTTTTTTTTAATCTTCTTTCTCTTTTTATTACTTTCCTCATTTTCTAATCTTTCTTCTTTTAACTTCTTTCTTGTCTTTTCTTTTTCCTTCCCATCCTCCCATGTCCCTTTTTTCCCTTTTCCTACACTTTTATCTTTAAAAATACATTAATATTTTTGTCCATTTCTTATCAGGGAACTCCTGAGGATCATCCAAAAATCCCAAAGCAATCCAGAATAGCTTTGAAGCAGATCCAGCATGAAGCATGGTGCTGGTAGGATCACGGCCCACCTGGCTCCCAGACTGGCAGCATCAGGGGATGATTCTCGTCCCGCCCGCCCCTCCCCTCCCCTCCCCTCCCTCAGGTCGTTACGAGCTTTGTTACTCTTAATTTCGAACCCTGTGCCGTTTTAGACCGAACTAAAAATAGGGTTTTTAACAAACACTCTCTTTTCACCTCAGTAGGCAGAGGAGCAGCGCCGTTTTTCACCACATCCACCCGATGGAACTCGTGCTTTCATTATGGGCCGTGTTAAGTCTCCCGATTAAAAAGCCTGGCTAATGAGATCGTACTTTTATCCCTGCCATACAGTGTGAATCTTAAACACCTGCAGAGGTGCGAACGCGCCCCCCTTTCCCACTGATCAGAGGCTTTCATCTACACCTCTCAACCAGGGAATCTTAAAAATAATCCAAAATCACAAAAAGAACAAGGTTTCACTAAGCTCTTTAGCGCTTTAATCACTGTACCTGTTTTGGACACACACACACACACACACACACACACACGCACACACACACACACGCACGTACTTACCAGTCTCTCTGCACAGGGGCGCTAGAAAGTTTGTGAACCCGTTATTATTTTTGTTACTGTTATTATTATTATTATTATTATTATTATATATTATTACATGCGACCCTGCAATCTGATTGGCTGAAAGACATTCTACTAGACTACTCCATCACATACACACGTAACCATGGCAACGAGGCCAGCCATAACAAAGCAGCAACGTAATAGTTGGACAAATGAACATAAATTAATTCTAATAATTACTGAAATTCCCTCTTTTTTCTTTCTGTACTTTGTTTACAAGGGCTGTTTTTATTCATTTATTTTTATTTACTTTATTTTCTTTTTTCTGTTTGTCTTTTTAAGTGAGGTCATTTTTCTTTATTACCACTTTCATTTCTTACTTTGTTTCCTATTCTTTTCTTTTCTTTCCTTTTCTTACCATACATTCCTCTCACCCTTTGTCCTCTACTTTATTTCTTATTTCTTTCTTTCTTGGTTGTTTTTTTCTCTATTTCCTTTGATCTCACCTCTCACCTTTTTTCCTTTTTTGCCTTTGTCTCGTTTTTATTCCGCCGTTCTGTCATGATTTATTTTGTCCTTTTTTCCAACTGTTTTCCTCCTTTAATTTCTTTCATTGTTTATTATTCTTTCTTTTCATATTTTCTTTCTTTTCGTTCTTAACGGAGTCACGGCTCGACCGAAGAGCAACGACGCTAAAGATCAGTTTTTCCCGTCAACCAAAATGAAGGGACTGATCTTGTAGCTGGTTTGGATTGTAGGGATCAGTCAGAAATATTACGGGACGCTTATACAGCATCAGCAGCTCCTTATTTTCTTTCTGATTTTTTCCCGGTGTTTAAACTCGTCGTCTTTAATTAAACACCCCGGCCGATCGGAGCTTCGTTCATGGATCTGTTAAGTCCAGATCGTAATCTTAAACCCGACCGATCTGCTCATGATTTGCTCTACAAACTCCGACTTTACCAATTCAGACTCGTAAAAGATTCATTTAAAAACTTGGAAATGGAAATTACAGAAGGTATTTGGGTAGTGACCAAAACAAGTGGCAGGAATGAGGTTTCATGCTAGAGTTCCACCTGTTGGACCCCAGGACAGTTCCAGGACCCTTTTCGGGGATTCTGTCTCAGAGCTGGTTTGTAAATTCACAGGGAAATTTCAGACATCCCACAGTTTTTGGGATCCCTTCCTCCTGTACCCATGCACGTCAGATTTTAGTCTTCAGTCTCCCAACACGGCCCGTTCTCTTTGTCCTCGACCCTTTGATGGACGTCTAAAAGCCTCCCTCGCCCTGTCACGCCTCCCTAATACAGCGAGACAAATACCTGAGTGACACATAAATCAGCTGTGAGAAACGGGATCAAAAAAGGGGAATTAATTCCGAGTCGCACGTCCTTACGACAAAAGAGGGGGACATTTGTCAGGGTGTACCACAGATGGCCCTGCTGGAGTGTTTGACTAATGATCCCCAGCTTGCCTGTAGTGTGTGGCATTGTTAATCTGCCAGCGCTTGGCACGTGATACGTACGCTGTGGTTTCCCCCTGCGTTTCCCTTTAATGACCTTCAAAATGTCATCTATTATTCATCGCAAACATCGCGGCACGCCGCCTGACGACTAATGAAGCCGTAAAACCAGCGGCCAACCCGGGTTCCGCTGCGCTCGCGGTATAAACATTTTCACCTTCCTGTGATTCCGGTTTTGCCGTAAACATCGTTCTTTCAAGATTCGCCAGTTCCATGATTGATCTGTTTAACTGGGCATAAACTGGGACTATTGATGTTCCTACTTTGGATGGGAAGCGTCTCTGTGTTTGCCAGATCGACCGACATGAGTTCTCTAATGCAAAACGAGTTGTAGTGGGCTGCAGTACCTTCAGGCTCCTGCAGATGGCACTGCATGTGGATGACGGGGCTATGAAGGCATGAAGGGTGTGCGACGGGATTCATGGGTTGAGAAAAGGTGGTACAGTGCGTTAAATGGGTCCTTTAATGTTTGGAAGAGCAGATGGCAAAAAACAGAGATGGCACTCAGAAAGGTCGTAGTGTGAAGGAAAAAGGTGGGTCAGCAGGGGTCTACAAGTCTACAAGGAACTCTCATCAGAAAGATGGAACTGCCAAACAGGCAAGAATTGCTTCTAGAAGTCGTTCACCACTAATTTCTGAAAGAATACTCCTCAGGGAACGGCATACCATGAACATACGGAGCAGAGTGGCACGCAAGAGGCCTAAGCTCACACATCTGCTCGCAAAAACGCCCAGGTACAGTTGGCAAACGAACAAAGATTAGACTGTTTACGGCTGGAAATATGTTATCTGGTTATCCTCATCACAGGTGGCACACGAACCAGATGCCCATGCCCATGTTATGGCTCGCCAGGCTGGCTATGATCTCAGGTGCATTGGGGGCATCTGTCCTTGTACCAAGACCTCAGCCATGCCCATATATTGGACACATTTCAGCTATTCTGGTGGTGTGACACAGCGGTCCCTGGTTTGGAGTTTGCATGTTCTCCCTGTGCATTCGTTCAGCTGGGGACAAAAACCCTGAGGTGGGCAAGGATTCTGGAAGCTTCCCAGATGATCCATTGTGCAGCTCCGTAATAAGGTCTCCCGTATTCTCTACCTCCACCGGCCATGATTTCCGTTTCAGTTTCCCCCTCACTCTTCGCTTCCAGGGTCCGTGGTCCTCTGAGGCTCTGAGACGTCTCTGCTCGGCCCGTGGACATCTGTTAGTTGCTCGTCATTTGGTCCCGATCCAGACCTCGAGTGTCTCCGTGCTGTTTCACGAAGCCGCTGATTTATGGAGAGCGCAGAAACAAGGCAGCCTCCTCATAGCGTGATTGTTCTCAGTTTCCTGGAGCTTCTCCAGGAGCGATCCCAAAGCGGCTCGTAACGGCAGAAGATCGCTTCACATAGGTCGAGTCCGTCCACGCAAACCGAACTCCTGTTCCTTCAGGTCCTCGGGTTCCTTGAGGCACAGTACTTTGCAGGTTTGCTTCAGGTCTGTTGGTTCTTTCAGATCCACTGTGAACTTCCTTCAGATTGTCCAGTTCCTTCTGGTCGTCCGTGATTTTCCTCCAGTTTCTTCAGAAGGGTGTTGTGGTGCTCCTGGTTCCTTTATGTCCTCTGGTTCCTCCAGTTTCTTTCATGTCTGTTGGTTTGATCAAATCTACAGTAGGCTCACTCCAGGTTCTCAAATTGATCAAAAGGTTTTCATCATGTTTTACATTCACGCTACGTCCTCCAGGCACTTTGCAGGTTTCTATCGTGTCCATTGGTTCCTCTAGATCCACTGTGGGCTGTTCTTTCATATCCTCTGTGGGATTTCTGCAGGTTTTCATGACGTTCTCTGGGTCCCCTAAATCATCTGGTCCCTTTATGAGGATCTTCTCCAAATTTTCCAGGTCCTTCTGTTCCTCTGTGGGTTTTCTCCAGGTTTTTCTGACGTTCTCTGGGTCCCCTAAACCGTCCGGCTTCCTTTATGAGGATCTTCCATGCCTATAGATTTTACTCAATCCAATGTGAGCTTCCTCCAAATTCTCCAGTTCCTTCTGGTCCTCTGTGGGTTTCCTCCAGGCTTTCGTCCAGAGGTTCTTTGCATTTTTCAGGTTTGTGTGCTAAATGGTTTTGATTCATCCTGGTTATCTAGGATCTTCAGGTCCTCCAGGTACTTTGTGTGGTTTCTTCATGTCTGCTGATTTGGCAAAATCCACCTTTGGCTTCAGATTCTCCAACTCCTTCTGGTCCTCTGTTGGTTTCTTCCAGGCTTATTTCTGGAGAGTTTTTCCTCCATGTTCCAGGGTTCTGTTTGAGGATTTTGAACTATGGTTCCTCCAGGTACCTTGCGAGTTTCCATCTTTGGTTGTAAGCTGGTTCCATCAGACCCACCAGACTCTCCAATCTCTTCTCGGCTCCTTCCAGATCTTCTCTGGATTTTCCTTTTTTTGTTGTCCTGTGTGCTCAAGTATTTTAATTTACTCAGGTTCTTCGGTTTCTTTCAGGTTCTACAAGTTTAAACGCTTTTTTTTCCAGGCCGCTTGGTCGATGCACAGTTTGGTCTGTTTGTGGTTTGTTCAGAAGCCTGTCGGCACAAAGCCTTTCTCAGAGAGCAGTCCAGAAACGTTTTAGCTTTGCAGTAGAGTCAGAATTTAAATCGAGCCCCTGGCTAATCTTCGTCCTTACAGAAGATTGCATCAGAAAACAAAGGTGGTGTAAGTGGTGAGAAGAAGCCATTACGGGTTTCAGGAGAAAGAGGAGACGACGCCGGAGAGATCGTCTCCTCTGCCACCGAATACTTTCACTGGGAATTCAAAGAACCGAAGAACCCAAAAGCGTTTAGAAGGTTGTCCTTCTTTATCAACAAGTTCAGGTGCGTCGGCCACGCCCACTGCTAACAGGTGTAGGAAATCAACAACACAGGGGCAACACATGATTTTTAGGCGCCCTATTTTTGCGCCTATTAGCGTCGCCCCGTGACTGTGCTCTGCCGTGGTATAAAACACTGCCCACTGGACTCTGGAGCAGTGGAAGCTTTCACCATGGTTATGGGTTCCACCTAGAAGGACGCATCACAGCTATGCATTTACATGTACAGCATTTAGGAGACGCCCTTGTCCAGAGCGACTTACAATTTATACAGTTTTACAATTCAAGCAGTTGTGGGTGAAGGGCCTTGCTCAAGGGCCCAACTGTGGCAGCTTGGCAGAGGTGGGATTTGAACCCTGGATCTTCTGGTCCAGAATCCAGTACCTTAACCGCTTTAAACGAATGCAAGCCAGATTTTTAGGTGGACCAACTTCAGTGGTTGGCGCAGAGCCCTGGTCTCGATGCCACCCTAGAGGCTTGGGTTGAATGGCGACCCAATGCTTTGTTCACTGCATGGGCACCAATGGTGGAAGGATTCTCATAAGAGCAAACGTGGGTATGGATGCCAGTTTAATGCCCATGTTGGACAGTTCCTACCCTGCCACTGATCCATGCATCTAATCCGATCAGTAGAACCCTATTCCAAGGTTACATTTTAAGATCGAGTGCCCCCCTCACTTCCCTCCTCTCCCCTCCGCTTCGTGCCCCAAAGGCAACGAGAAAATACGATCAAATACTTAATTCAGCAAATCCAAAATAGCTCCGAAGTCCCAAAAAAAAAAAGAAAAAAAGCCCTGAATATTTCATGGGCCGTCCCCTAAGTGCACTTATCAGAGCGGGCGCGGGGTAGGAACAGGTACAAATAATTAGATTCAATTACAAAGCTGCACGCATGAATCGAGACGCTTTTGAGCCGGACGAGCGGCGGGCGATGGGAGTCCATGTTAAACAGCGTGCCGTATTATTTATTTACCACATCATGTCCTGTTTTTCAGCGCTGATTTATTCGGGTTGGAGGCCTTGCCTTGGGGCAGATTAAATCAAACATGTAAAACTGCGCCCGGATAATGAAATGCGCCCAACGTGCAGACGGGGAGATCGCAGTGGAATGGGTGTGAGGAGGCTTTTTAAAGTCTGGAGTGTTTACAGAATGAAGGATCGGAGCTCGGTCTTACTCAAAACGTTCAAACCGTGCTCGTTATTTATCGATGGTTTCCATACTGGCCGTTTTTGGTTGTTATAGACGGTGTTGGGACGGTAATGTCGGCCTTCGGTTTGGTTCCCAATAAAATTGGTCGTGTTCAGTATTATCGTAAGTCTCCCTTCTGTCTTTCTCTTTTTCTTTCTTTTTTTCTTTCTCTCTTTCCTCATTTCTGTTCTCTTTAGCATTTATTACCTCCTTTTTCTCTTTATTTCTTTTTTCTTTCTCTCTTTCTTAGCATTCTCCTTACCTTTTCTTACTTTCTTTTTCCATTTCTCCTTTATCTTTAGCATTGAAATATTTATTTATTTTCTTTTTTTCCTTTTTTCTTTCTTTCTTTCTTTTTTTCTTTCCTTCTTTCTTTCTTTCATTATTTTTTTCTTTTTTTTTCTCTTGCTTTGTTTTTCCTTCTTTTTTTCTTTCCTTTTACTTTCTTTCTTTCTTTCTTTCTTTCTTTTTTCCTTCTTTTTTTCTTACTTTTTTTCCTTTTTCTTTCTTTCTTTTTTTTGTTCCTTCTTTCTTTCATTATTTTTTTCTTTCTTTCTTTTCTCTTGCTTTCTTTTTTTCCTTTTTTCTTTCTTTCTTTCTTTCTTTCTTTCTTTCTTTCTTTCTTTCTTTCCTTTTTCTTTCTTTCTTTCTTTCTTACTTTCTTTCTTTCTTTCTTTCCTTTTTCTTTCTTTCTTTCTTTCTTACTTTCTTTCTTTCTTTCCTTTTTATTTCTTTCTTTCTTTCTTACTTTCTTTCTTTCTTTCTTTCCTTTTTCTTTCTTTCTTTTTTCTTTCTTTTTTTTCTCTTGCTTTCTTTTTTTCTTCCTTCTTTCTTTCTTTCCTTTTTCCTTCTTTCCTTTTTCCTTTCTTTCTTTTCTTTCTTTCTGTTTTGCCGAGTTTTGACCCTTCTCCATAGTCACAGTCCTGAACCCTCGCCTCTCACACCCTCGTGATTTTGTTTAATTTCATATCAGCAGCTTATCACCCACCGACTCACGACTCACCGCCTCCAGCTCGCTTTAAGTGCCTATAATTTCCTCCTCATCGCCTCGGGGCGATAGATTAATAACAGTCAGGTTTGGACAAATTAAGGGACCAAAATGGGCCGGATTGGGATAAAATAGTGTCATTATAATCAACATTTTGGAGCAAAACGTGCCAGAGTTCAGGGTAAAATATGCAATGGAAGTAAATCTTTGAAAAGGTTTGGATCGATCGAGCCAAATGAGCACAGAATTACCAAATGAGAGGCAACTATGGACTGAACTGTTCCAAGATAAGCAAAAAGAAGTTACAAAATAGTAGGAAAATACGCACATTTGTTGTGTAAATATGATTCGGTTAGGCATGTTAGGGAACATTAGAGTAAAATAAGAAGTGATGGAAGTGAATATTTTTAAATACTGGATATTAAGCTTTGGCATGAACCATTTTTGGATTATTTTGGACCAACAGTGGACTTTAGGTACCAATGCTGGGGTTCTTCTTTCTTTATTCAGAGAGTTTTTCCTTGCCACTGTGGCGTTAGGCTTGGTCAGTTTGGGATTGGCCTTTTAAGTTAATATAATATTATATATTATAAAACTGCTTTGAGACGATGCTCCATTATAAAAAGCTCTATAGAAATAAATCTTTGACTTATGAGCCACATAAAGCCAGTAGATTAGAATAGATATATATTACTAATTACTATATTTATAATATTTATGAAATGCCATTTATAAAATTCATAAATTCAAGCTTAGTTGGGGATTTGAACCTGATGGGAGGGATGGAAACAGGACAATGTTTTGTGTGTAACATCTTTTTTTCGTAACTGTACGATAAACAGTGCGTTAAGGAAGAGCGTGCGCTCTGATCATCGCTCATGTAACTCGTTCTGGATGAGCTGCTGCTCATGTTCTGATGTGTCCTAATTGGAACGCTTTCGTAATGAAGCAGAGCCAAAAAAAAAGAAGAAGAAAAAAATCTGCGAAAGCCCGGGTCGTCTGTCAATCCTGATTTATTTGCGAGGTGTTAAATGGAAAAAAAGCTGAAAACTGTGTCAAAACTTGATTATGGTTTTAGATCGACGCTTCCCTGAGTTATTATAGCTCATATAAAGACTCCAGGACGCCTGGGTGGTGCAGCGGGACGTCTTGGGCCGAGCTGGGCATCATGCGGGGTGAAGGGGGCATCCGGGTGATAACCTGGTGATGTTTTAGGGGACGCTGACGCCTGCGCCCTAGGGCATTAATCCAAACCAGTCCATCACGAAGCACTGGCGTTCAGTTCCTCACACTGGGAAACTTTAGAGACACAAATTGACCTAAGACAGGTCTTTTTTTATGTCGCTAGGCAACACTTTTAATGACGTGTGATGCATAAATGGCTCAAATTTCTTGTATTTGTTTGTAGAATAAGTGAATGTGTCCTATTTATTTTTGTTCTAGCAAACCCTAATGCTGTTTTAGCACCTCACACACACACACACACACGTGTCTGATTGTCCTCTAGAAGGATGCTACTCAAGGGCGTGACAGCAGGACCATCTGGTTTTTACTCAGACAAAGAATAAAACGTCATCATCATCATCATTATTTCTTCACTTTTGTCCTTCAGAACGGCTTTAGCAGGACAAATGTTCTAATCTGTACAGACAGGAGGTGGCTGCGGGACCAGTTCATTAAATATGGACCAATTACAGGCAAATTAGGACCAACTGGGTCAGGTTTTTAAGAAATCGAGGTCAGTAGTAACTACAGGAAGTCAAAATAGGGGAGAAAATGTGATGACGGGACAAATCAGAAGCCGGTGTTGGTGCAAAGTGGCAGAACGACGGACAAAAGTTGGTCTTTATGATTCCAGGGTGATTTGGGTACAAAAAAAAGCAGGGTGAATTTATTTCGGGGGTCGATTTGAGCCAAAACAGGAGAGATTTATTGAAAAAGGATATCGTGGCTGGTTAGGGACGTCTCGTAAACTTAACATCCTGCTTACAGAACAAGGAAAATGATTCCACACTCAAATCATTTAAGGAAATGCTTTAGACTTGGGGAACTCCTAAAAGTTCTGTCGAAGACATGATGAGGTCGTCCTCAAACGTTACACTTTGGTTTTATTCCCTGTTTAAATCACTTTAACCAAACTTGGACCAGGTAAAAAAAAAAAAAAAAGCCTCAGCAAAACACAACATGGTCTCCTGCTGCTTAGGCGAAAGTTTACGATAAAACGCTTCTCTTTTTTCACGCTTTTTGCCACATGGGCCTGAGAGGGCTCACCGTCGTTCGATCCCCAAATAAAAACACGTTTTTTTCCGCTCTGCATATCGAGATTTGACAGAAACCCGAGCGGATAAATCGCACTTTCAGCACGTTTCTGATAAAGGCGATTTATTTGACGTGTTTCCCCCCCAGGGGATCCCCGACACGCCACGCGTTAGCTTAGCAGGTTCCAGGCTATATTGGGGCACCGGTGGGTATCGTGTGTGGGTCTCGTAGACGTGTAAGTGAGGTGCGTAAGCGCGAAATTCGTATAAATCATCAATATTTATAGCCGAACGCGTCGTGGATGCACGCAGGAACTGGAGTCTGGCCTCCGAAATAATTTTAACACAGAAATATCGTCTGTGCCGGATCCAAATCAATTATGAATATCCCGGAAGGGGAAAAGAGCCGAGAGCAATCTTCATACGGGGTCCCGGAATTTAATCAGAAATGAAATATAGATGCGGCGATGCTCCGTGCCGCCGAGCTTGTTTACGGGTTCGCGCCGCCGACCCACGGCTCTTCGTCTTTATTAGCATTTTTTCAATCTCGGATTAATTTAGGGCCAATTCGTAATAAACGAAATGAATTGCTTTATGGCTCTGAGTCTGTATTTAGAAAAGTCCTTCTGTTTCAAAACTAGACGATTTCCTCCCGACGTCGGTGCGCTCAGAGCCGCGCTGTGTTCGGATCGGGGTGGAATATATGGAAGAAATGAAAATAAAGAGCTTATTCTGGATCTACGACAGCGATTTTTGATTTAGTGATCGCGCTCAGGGACGACTCACGATGACTGCGACTGGACAAAATATCGCAAACGGACGGACGCTCTTATCCAGTCTTACAATCCAAGAAATTGGGGGTTAAAGACCCAACTGTGGCAGCTTGGCAGAGGTAGGATTCGAACCCTGGACCTTCTGGTCCATCGTCCAGTGTCTTACCCACTAGGCCACCACAGTCCTGTTCGTCTCGGCAGCTGTTCGGGTTCGAATCCGGCACCGAGCAGACGCCGTCACGCCCATTCTGGACGTCTTGATCACACCTAGACGTGATGGAGCTAGACTTCTCTCCAGAAAACCAGTTCCTGGTGGAGTTTGCATGTTCTCCCCACGTCTGCCAACGACCATCAGATCACCAAGGTCTTAATAATCAAAATAGATTATAATAACAAAGAAAAATCAGTCCTTTAGTCGTCCAGGTTGCCCCTGTAAGCAGCTGGTCAGATTATAAAATATTATATTTGATCTATTTGTTTGTTCCTTTCATTTATTGTCTTTGCGTTAACTTAAAGCTCGGCTAACGTCTTGTACTTTGAGAGACGTCAAAGTTTGTGTGAACTCCATCCCGAACTGGGGTTTGATATGAGCAGAGTTGCTTTGTTTGTATCTGTATTTTATTTATAATATTTACATATCCACTGATTGGTTAATCTTTTCTAATCTGATTTTAATCCGGGATTAATCAGACTTTACAGGATTACAGTAGAACAAACAGATCTCCCTTATTTCTTAGCTAGATGTGTGTGTGTGTGTGTGTGTGTGTGTGTGTGTGTGTGTGTAATGAAGACTGACAGAGACAGTATTTTTGGGAGACGTACGTCCTGTGTGCCCCTCCTGGATGTTTTTGGGAGAGCAACAAGGGCGACATTCTGTGTGTGTGTGTGTGTGTGTGTGTGTGTGTGTGTGTATCATCCTTTACGTCAACCGTAAAGCACTTTGGTTGTTTTCAAACTAATAACAAGTCACACAATTGGTCACCTTTTGTGATCCGGATAAATTATAAAGTCCCCTTTAACACACCGGGTGTGGCCACGCCCACAAGGAACCCAAAAAGGTAAAAATACAAACACCTGTAAACACCCCGGAGACGTTACCAAGGCAAGTGGTTCTCAGATCAGAGTCAGAGCTCCTAAACATCATTACTTTAGCCTTTCGGCAGGATAACGAGTTCAAGGTGTTGCCATGGCTTCCAAATCCCCCAAATCTTAATTAGATGGGATGTACTGGAAAAACCACACGTCCCCACCTCACAACTTACAGAAGGTAAAGCATCTGCTGCTAACATCGAAACAATATTAGGCAGGTGGCCATGTGTGTGTGTGTGTGTGTGTGTGTGTGTGTGTAAGGTTGGCATGATGTTATAGTGCCAGGTGATGTGTCATGGTAGCTTGGTTTATGTGTGGGTGGAGACTCACTCTGGTGTGTCTCTGCCTTGCATTGTGTGTGTGTGTGTGTGTGTGTGTGTGTGTGTGTGTGTGTGTGTGTGTGTGTGTGTGTGTGTGTGTGTGTGT
>JAUZSU010055034.1:0-21120 GCA_034780255.1 Parotocinclus maculicauda | reverse complement strand
ATTCACACATTTATACACTAAGGGACACTTTAGAGACACCAATTAACCTAACGTGCATGTCTTTGGACTGTGGGAGACTTTCGTGCTGTGAGGCAGAGGTGCTAACCACTCAGCCACCGTGCTGCCCAGTGGTGAACATGGTCTGTAGAAATGTTCTTCACTCTCACAACTTTCAGAATTTAATAGCAAAACTTAAAAGCTATGGGACCATATGTTCTCGAGCAGGGGTTGCGCTGCTGTTGCTTGTTTTGCTTTTTAAAAATACTGCTGACAAAAATTAGGGGATAATTCAAAATGAAATATCCCACTATGATATATCCTCTAATTTTATGAGCAGTGTATACAGTTAGCATAAGTATAACATAGGGTCCATTCTGGTTTTGGGAGCTTTAGAGCTATTTTAAAACCCATATGTTCTTTGTCTCCTAGACTGCTGCATATGTGTGCTTTGTGTTTTAACTGAAAACAGTTACTGCATGTGATCTCTGCTTTAGACAATTAATTCTGCATGATGATTTGCTGGTTCTGTTAAGGAGGTTTTGCTCTCCTCCTCATACTCTGCTCATGATTGGTGATTATACTTCTTCACTGTCATCATTTGTAATTACAAAGGCAGCTTGGCTTGGCACAGTATAGTGTGTCAAGATACAGGTGCAAAAAAATAACTCTTCAAAACAGAAGCAGCCATATTTATCTGTTTTGATTGGCAAGTGGAAACACTGTAAGACACATGCATATGCAAGTGCCAGAATTATTCACAAACTACTTTACACATTGAAATAAGCAGTCATCTAAAGACAGGTAATGAATCAAACTAGTGTCTAAGTACTAACAGACATACTACAGGCATAAACCTAAAGGCCAAGAGATATGCCTACAAAATATACAGAAATATTGATAACTAACATGATGTCCCAAAACACAGAAAGACTACACAAACAGGAACAGTGGGGAAAGAGTAGCACTATAAAGAGGTCAACACAGAGAAGCTAGTGAATATGAATAACATAAAGAACTACAGACCGACAGTGAGCAAGAATGCTAAATATCCTAAATAGGTCACGATCTGGAAGTGCTCTAATGCACACCTCAGAGGGGGATTATATCTTGTGAAAGCACCCTTTTCAAGGTGTGTCCTCAAGACATAATCAAGCATCTTAGCCAATACTGTCAAAACATGGTGATTCTCTTTTTAAGAGGTACATGGATGTTACAGTTATTTGTGTAACTCTCACTTTTTGATCAGACAACCAAAACATGTGCACTAATGCCTATTTACTACAAACCCTTATTTAAACCTCAGTATCTTTCTACTGTTCTAATACATCATGAACCCTACAGGCCTTATGAAAGTTTATTTCAGATGGCACTCCAGACCTTTGCTGATGAAGTATAAATCAGGCTTTAGACTTGGACTACAGATTAGATTAGAACCACTTCTGCCCTCTCCCCAGTGGGCTTCACTCAACCGCCAAAGCTTTATCAAGACTGATTCCAGTCTGCTTGTCCTCCAATCAATCACAGAGAGAACCAAGCTCCTTGACCAAGCACAGAGTGTTCTGCACAGCACTGCACACAAGCCCTGATGACTCCATCCATTACTTACCTGCTGTGGATGACAGAGATGATTTGTTTGATTGGAGTTTTATTTGATCAGTGGGTATAAGCAGATATGGGGAATTGAATTAAACAGACGTGATTGAATCAGACGCACTCTGATGGGTTGTGGAGGGAGAAGATGGTCCTGCCCAGACCTGGTGTGGCACTGAGAGTGGCCCATGACTGCGAAACACCTCGGAATTCCCCAGTGGAGATGGCAGGCAGGTCCATCACGGTAATGCACAGTGACATCACATTAGCAACAGCACTCAGCACCTCTCCACTTCCACTGCCTGCCCCATTAATTAGGATAGAGCCTGCTAATGCTACATTCAGCCAGTCCAGAATGAGGGAATGCAAACTGCACCATGACCCCCAACCCCCATTACTCACTCTCTCCATTTCACATGCATATGCACACCTGCACACACAAGTAGACATCAGGGTCCTTTACAGCAGCTGGCTTTGCACTTTTTTTTTACTTTTTTTAAATTTAAAACCATCCTGGAAAGTTGAGTTAGTTTGACCGTGTCAGAAGCCAATAAGGAGCACATACTTGATTTGATTATAGGAGCAATAGCGGGAAAATTACATTTACTTTTTGTCAAAAATCTTTATTCACTGCAACTTACATAAAGCAATCTTACAATCCAAACATTTGTCTGTTAAGGACATTGCTCAAGGGCCCAAGAAGAAGCAGCTTGGCAGAGATGGGATTTGATCCCTGATCCAGAACTTCATACAAATTTAGGTCTTGTAGGACATTTGCTTAGGACTACAAATGCATTCTTATCCTTTTTCTTATATATGCATTTATTTTGTTTGTTTACTTTTTACCTATGTACATAAATAAAAAAATAATTTAAGCAAATTTTACAGAATTAAAAAAAACCTGTGTTCAGTATAGATTTAATTTTACACACTGATATCAAAATATCGGGCGCATTTGTTTTAAATCTAATTTGGAATCTAACTACTCATTATTCAGTGGTGTGGGGTGTGTGTGATTTTATCAAAAATAACCCTAACTTTAATGTTTTACCTTAACTTTTAAAAGAAAAAAAAAAACAGCTGAATGCAATGCGAAAGAATTGGATTATTACTTCCATAGATAAAATATAGGTGCTAGGTTGGCATTATGCCCTTTTCACAGGCAGATTGTACACTGCTTACAAAAATTATGAGACATTTAATTATGGAATATTTAATTTTAAAGCAATCCCTAATTTGTGTTACCAATATATTCTGATGATTGTTGAGAATACTTTAATTGGTGGTCATTGTGCTTAGCTGCATCTTTACAAACATTTTTAAACAAATAAGATATATATTAGTTATTAGAAGCATTCAAAAAAATTAAACCCTGCCTGCTACATAATATAATTTCTAAAGGCTATTAACATCAAATGCCTTGCAGTAGGAACCTATAATTAAAGCACTGACATTTTAATTTACCATTTATGTCTTATATTTTTGGTCTTGAGGTTGCTTTGATTTTTCATGTTAGTAGAAAATTTTATTTTGTGTGCATGTGATCTTGCTGTAACCTATTCAGCATTAAGGGTAATCCATTTTTATTCCCACAAATTCACAGCAGGACGAATTTTGTAATTCAACTTCACATTGAGTTTGGGTATTTCAATATTTTATCTTTTTTGGACCAACCCACAGCTGTTTGGGTTATACCTTGTGAGCATACTTACAGTTAATGAAGGACAGCTTATTATTTCAGCTGATGATAGCTATTAAATCAATCCCCTATTTATCAATGAAATAAAGACTGTTCAAGTGTGTGTGTGGTGAATGGTTAAGGTTGATGGGGTTCAACCTCAAATGTTGCTATCAGGCAGGCCTGATTAACAGCCTGTAAGAGGTACTAACCTGCAGTATGGATTGATCTAGATTATTGTGTTACAAGCCAGCCTTTCAGCCTTTCATTTTAAAAGTTCACCTGTATTTCAACTTTTGGCAGATAATAAGTAGAGCAGCAGAAAAAAACATTCACCCTATTGTCTGAAGAGGATGAGTTCAAGTCTCAGGGACGCCATAGTCATTTAAGACAGCGAGTTTAGAGTATAATTGATGGATCTGGGTGTGCTATCTGGGTGCTCTTATTGCTGTCTCCTTTATTGATTACTAGGCAATCTTAGGGATCTGGAAGATACCCTTCAAATTATACAGTATATATTAGGTGAAGTGGGTTGTAACTGAAATAATTTAAAGCATACTAATCCTGTCCAAATTCATTATTTATATCACCACAAAACAACTCAAAAAAAGTTTTGAGTCCTCAAGATGGAGTAGCTATGATATAATCAGAAATGCATTCAAATAATTGATACTACCACCACAATGTCACTTCAGCTGTAAGGCAGACTTTGATAGGTCCCACACCTGATTGTTATCCCACAGATTAAATACACCAGACTGTAATTTCAAATTAACCGCGAATCCTAGAGGTAAACATATGTTTGCCGCTTACAGATATGTGATATTAGATCATCTTCCCAGAATATGAATGGACAAGTATAATTATTTTGATTTATTTTTATGTAGGTGATTATAATGCAGAAATATAGACTTTCTAAATGATTCACAAGCTTGCAAGAGCCACTGAAATTATTGTACATAATTTTTTGTTATTGAGTTGCCAGTGTTAACAATCAGGCAGGGCAAAGAGGGGCCGAAGATGGAGTGGTGTCTCGGAAATAGTTTGTTACATGGATCATATGGTATGGATCCAAAGCTTTAAAGCAATGAGTCAAGCAGTATTGTTCAACAATATTAATTAATATTACAAAAAAAAAACAGAAAAATACATAGTATTACTGACATTCATACATATATATGTATAAATATTATACAATAGCTTCTACAATGCATCTTCTTTTACTTCTTCTTAACTCTTCTAGAAAAAGTAAACATTTTATATATTTTTTTCAGACAGGCACTAACTTTTGCCTTAATGTTTATTTACTGAGTGGAGGAGGTAGAGAGACAAATGTGTTGAGAGGAATATGGTGCATTAGCAGGTAGAGCAATACATTAAATTCTTTGGTCTTGATCATTTAGGTAATGTCCCGTCTATTTTAGATTCATACCTCTCTGTCTTCCTGCTAAGTGACTCATCATGGCGTAAATCTTTGCCTGACTGTTATCATGCTTTCAATTTTCCTTCCTTCTCTTTCATGTTTACTTAGTGGATAATTAACGCTGTATGGGCATCCATTGCTTCTTTTCCTACAAATCTAGAGTAAACAAAATTACCTTTTTGTAATTTGAGATTCAGTCTTCTCTACATCTCCTTTTATCTTTATCTGAAGTATGAAGTGAAAACCATGTAATATCATTAAACATCAAAGGCCTGAGTAGAATGCTACAAAGGAAATGTGTACAAAGATTCCTGTTTCAATGGCTGTTAAAGCACTTGATTAGTCAGAAAACAATTATGAAGATTGGTAAGACTAAATGCCAGTCAGAATGGCCTAAAGTATGTGCATACTGTGCATCACTTCCACATATGCTTGATGAACATATCCAAAGACATAGGCCATAACCACCTAATCTCTATTGGAATGCTTTTCGCTAGATTTTTAAATGACTGCGGAAATACATGTGTTAAAATTATTATTACCCAGCTAGACGAGTATGCGTTTGGGCTGTGAAATATGTTTGCTTTTATTACTGCCTGTTGTTGTTATATGTTTGGGAACTTGTAATGAAATGGAATTGGTATTTAAATCTTTAAATAAATAGTTAATTGATGACACTTGAATATACAACCCCGAATAAAAAAAGGTTTGGGCCTTACATTACTTACAAAAAAACATAAATTTCCTTTTTTATTTAAATGCATTGAATCTGAGATTTCATGTTTTGTCTGGTCAACTTCACTGTTAATAAACATCCATTCATGTATGTTAATTCTGCAGCACATTAAAAAAAGTTCAAAAGGAGGTAATTAAAAGATGAATAAATTCGAAATAAAAATATTAAAACTTAATAATGATGTGATTTCAAACAGGTGATTGTTAGCATGATTTATTAAACAAAATCAGTGTATAGGAAAGGCTAAGTCCATAAAATGTGTGAGAAAATTATTAAAATGTTTACAAACAACGTACCTCAAGGAAAGATTGGAATTGATTTCTCATAACTCTTTTTGAGGATTGACCACGGGTTCTCAATGGGATTGAGATATGGGACGTTTCTTGGCCACAGACCAAAAAATGTAATGTTTTGTTAGCCACTTGGTTATCATTTTTGCCTTGTGACATGGTGCTCCATCATGTTCAAAAAAGCATTGCTTATCTCCAAATTGCTCCTGGATTGTTGGGAGAAGTTGAACTTGAATCTTTTGATATTATTCCTTATTCACGGCAGTGTTCTTAGGCAAATTTTTTAGTAAACCCACTCTCCTGGATGAAAATGCAATGACACAGGATTCATGGTAAGACACACCTTTTCTTCTGCAGACAATAATTTTTCCAGATGTCCCAAACAGTCTAAACGAGGTTTGATCAAATAAAATAACTTTACCCCAGTCCTCTACACTCCAGTCCCTATACTGTCTGCAGAATTTAAGTCTGTCATTGATGTTTTTCCTGGAGATAAGCGGTTTCTTTGCTGCCCTTCTTGACACCAAGCCATCACCCAAAACTTTCATCTAACTATGCATTCAGATGCACTCATACCTGTCCCCAAGTCCTGCACTGGTGGTGACTCTCGTAGCTGCATCCTATTTATGAGATGGTCTCGACACTTGCTTAATTCCTAAAGCCTTCTGCAGTTGCAATTGAACTCTGGTTGAAATTCTTGATAATTCGACAAATGGTTGATTGGGGTGATCTTACAAGAAGCAATGTCCGTACCTGTGAAACCCTTTTGATGCAATTCAAGGAAGACTGTACATGTTTTCTTGGAGGTAACTATGGTTAACCCAAGAATATTTAGAAGCACCACTACCATTTTTAAGCAAGCAGTCTGCTTTTCTTATCAACATGACATAGTGATATCAGCTGTCTTTTCCTCATTAACCTTTTTTCTCCTGAGCTAACAAAATCATCACTGAAATTATGTTAGCAGGTCATCAGCATGTGGGGCTGAAATGCAGTGGCTGGAACGTAAAAAAATGTTTTATGGTAATTTTTATGGCAGGGAATGATTTTAATTCATTTCATTTGATTATTCTTCACAATCTAGAGTTAACCATTAACACTGATGCAGCAAACTTTGTGACATTCTCAAAACCTTTGGCCTTTCCTGTACATCTTAAGAAATATTTGAAGGAATAACATTTTCTTGCAAAAAATTTGTTTGGCATTTACTATGTCAGTCAATGAAATTTACTATGTCTAGTAATTACTAGAGTGACCTCATACCTTGGACCACAAATTGAAGGCCAGTCTTACACATCCATAAAGACATTTAATGTATAGTGTGAAACTGCATGGTTAAACAACTGATTTCATATTACAATGTACAATAAAAAAATGAAACATTATTATCTTTCTGGTGCCCTTGTGACAAAGCTTTGAAGCTTTCTTGCACATAACCTGGCGTAGCTAAAACTCCTACATATAGAGTATTTGATTCTCTGAAGTATCCAGAAGGAGCTCTACTCCCAACTGGCTAGCCTGAATTGACCTGCCAGTAACCTGCATGGCTGTAAAATACAGTGTGGTTTATCTGTCCACTCTACAAATACAATGTAAAACCTGTTACTGTAAATTTACACAAAATACTGACAGCTGGGTTGCCAGCCAATTCTGTTTTGTCTTGTTTTATTTATAACAGGAGTACTACTCTAATCAACAGTATGTACAGTATAGTTTTGTGAACAACTAACACATTGTAATACTATAAAATCATAAAATGTTACAATATTAAACTGTATTGTCTGTGTGTACATGGAGATTCTGTAATTTCTGACTTTCATACTGTAGCTTTTAATTATTTGTATATTGTGGATGGATGGCTAATAATAAAAAATATTATATATGAAAAATATAAAATAATAATGATAATGTTATATGCATAAGAAACATATATATGCATAAGAAACATTTCCTATTTTTATAACATGGTAGTAGCAGTACTATGGTTTGGTCCTGTTTTGCAGTACTTGCACCAGAATGACTTGCCATCATTTGTATGAATTTTAAATTTTACCAGTATATTGCAATGGAAATTTTTGGGGGTATATAATACCAATTGTGTTTCAGACTTTTACCAGTGTTAAAGTTTTTTTAGGTTTTCTGGGTATACACATCACACTAAATGTCTTGAAAGTATACAGAACACATGACAATGACATATTCAACAAATGACAATTTGAACTATTTTGATTGTCTCAACACAATCACATACAGCGACTGGGTAATATCAAACAGTGATTTGATTTTAAATATGCCATCCACTGTGCATCATCGGGTGTAGATTGATTTCCCACAAAGTGTACTCATTAATAGGCCTTACTGAGGAATGTGGAGCTGTGAAGAGTTCAAGACAGGTCTTAAGTTATCTGAATCCTAAGGAGCTTGAAGATATTAACTCGTGGTGATTGGCCTTTGATTTATACTCAGCCAACTGTTTGTTGCTCTTGCTGATGTTTGGGCACATGTTTTCTCAGCACACCAATCCACAAAGTTCCAGCACCTTAGTGGAGGTAGAGATGTAGACAGTGAAATATAACTATTCACTCTATCTCTCTCTCTCTCTCTCTCTCTCTCTCTCTCTCTCTCTCTATATATATATATCACTATATCACTATATCACTATATATCACTATTTAAAGAACAAATGCCAGCATGGTTGGTGTAGAATTGTCTGACAAGGAAATAATAAATCAGAAAGTTGTATAAACAAACCATTTATTATAGCCATACGGTTGCGGATTTAGCAATTGTCATGCAGTTCAAATATGTACAAGGAAAACAATTACAGCTTGCTTTTATATAAAATTGCATGTGCAATAGTTTTGTATCTGTGGTACGATAAGCATAATTAACTAGTGGATGGAAAATGGTAGCCAACATGTCCGTAGTGTATCCACTTTACATGTTATCAACATTGTAAAAGGTTAATAAGAACTTTAGAGATAATAAAGACACAATGTACAATTTTTGTGTGTATGCTATAATATTTAGTTGCACTTTTCAACACTAGGACCTTATCAGTTTTCAATAATCATTCCTGCTTACTGAATACATATCTCTATTCTAAATAAGTTGGAGTCAACCTAGTCTTTTCAGGCGAAACAGCATAAAGTTAGGGCAGATAGTAAGAATTGTGTAGCAATTGAGAGTGCTATGACACCTAGTGCATCCTACAGTATTTTCAATTTTGTTGAAATGAAGGCTGCAGGCTGATATGACTCCAACTATGTAGAGTGGGACAAAAGAAAGTAAGTATTGAATGCACAAACACAAAAATCTATTTGTTCACTGAATGATGGCTGCATTTTTAAAAGCAGATGTCTCTCAACCTATTCACAAGCCATTCATCATGTAAAGAAATGTCCAAAAAGGAGATCTATAATGTGTGGAAATGCACATAGCATGGTCTGCACAAGTCATAAATCATAGCTAAGAAAAACTGACAGCAACTTCTAATTCCACCCATGACAAGTCCCCTGAGATAGAAATTCAAATGAATAAAAGGTAATCACTCATGCACAGCTTTAGTCTACCAAGCTCAACTAATTTTCAATTATATGCAAGCCATGCTGTCCATGCTAGAAACCAATAACAGTGCAGACTATTCTACAGCTGCAGCAAACACATACACCAGCTACAATATTAGCACTCTATTTGTGATATATTTATCTAATTTAATGGCAGATGGAATTAATTTGCATAGAGTACTAATAATAATACACTAAAACTACACAGAAATACACAATAAAAAGAAGAGTTTGACATAATAATCTGCATGGCTAGTAAATCACCACCAACTTTTAACGAAGCAAATAAATAATAAATTATTATAAACCTGCTACAGTGATGCCTGACGTTTTGTCTACACTTTAGAATAACAATAATAATAAAACATTAACTTACTAAACATTAACTTTATTCCTCTTTACATATTGTTTGGTAGAATGACTTGTATGCTTAACGTCATTGTCTTGCTGTATGACCTATATTCTTATATATATTCAGATCACACACAGATGTATCAACATTTTCCTTTAGAAACTGCTGGTATAATTTAAGATTAATTGTTTAGCCATCCTGGCCTAAACACAGCAAAACAGACCCACCCCATTCCAATACTATACTGTAGTACTGACTCTAACTAATCCTGCTAATCCAATGTAGTAGTATGTATTGATATGTAATGTTTCACATCATTATAGGCAGTATGGCCTCACATGCAATTTTATTTGCATGTCCTCTCTGTGTTCACGTGGATTTACTCCTTGTTTTTTGATTCCACACACCTGTTCCTCATCATGTCACACCCTTCTTAAGCACCTCACTTTCACCTGCTCTCTGCTAAGCTTCTTGATTCGTCCTTGTTGCTATGCCTTTTTGTTTATAGCTGCCTTACCGTGTTTTCGACCCGTTGTTTCGCCTATTGACTTTGCTGTCGCTCCTGTTGACCTTGGACTGTTTTACCTTGATTTTTGTCTACCGCTGTTACAATAAACCAGCATTTTACTGCAACGCTGCATGTGAGTCCGAGTTCATACCTCTCCGCGTCACAAAAGGCTATTTACAACATTCAAGACTAAGGTCATATGAATGTGATGACTGGGTGTTCACATACTTCTGGCAATGTATGTATTTATGCAAATATATGCTCCTCTTGACTTTTATTACATGCAATGGCCAAACATTCCTGTCTTAACCCCAATCTCATTATTAGATTCACGTGTTAGTTTTGGTCTATAGTCATACCGGGGAGCTATTCTCTTCTTATGACTCAGAACGGTGATGAACACCATCCTCATCCTAATAAGCCTCAACAGCATCACACACAAAACATATTTGACATGTGACTGACAGTTGCACTGTTTTGATAATGACCAGGACATAATTGTGGACTGTATCATTGTTAGATTAAGATTCATCATGCCTGCTTCCATCAGACTGCATTAGACCCATGGCAAGTCTGTGATGAAAATGAGGTCAATCACTGAATAGACATGGATCAATTTCTCTCTCTCACACACACACACACACACCAGCTCTTCTCATGCACACACCCATCAGCTCTTCTCACGCACACACTTTTTGACATACACTACAAGACAAAAATGTATGTGGATTCTTCATTGTACAGAGCAACGGAATTGGTTTCAGCTACACTGATTTCTAACAGGTGCACAAGATCAAGAAACAAAATGTAAATGGTAGTAGAAAATGTAACCATGAACAGTACAGTGATGTAGAATAGGCAAAAGACATAGGACACCCTTTTATTTCAGTAACAAAAGGGCAAATTATATATCTGAACACCTCAGCAAGCAATGGGTGACCTATTTATTAATCTATGTACGGAACATAGCTGCCATCTTGAAAGTCATCATACTGGATCAAGGTCAAATTTTTCCAATTGGAAGGTAGTCATGTAGCATATCAAAGAAGACCATCTTGAAAGCCATGATACTGGATCAAGGTCAAATTTTTCCAATTGAAAGGTAGCCATGTAGCATATCAAAGAAGAACAGAATTGTCAAAGAAACAGATTGCTGCAAAAACCTTTGTTGTTTGTCACAGGTAACTAAAGATGAAACTGGCGATTCTGATGTCCAGGAAATGCAACAACCGACACCCAGAAACCGACACCCAATCTCACACAGCACTGCATCACTCATAGACAAATTCCAATAAACCGGGACTGTGAACGACACACTACATAGTGGTCATCCAAAGACCGCTTCTGATGAACAAACCTCAACAATGGTTTTGGCAGCCTTTGCAAAATGTCCACAATGCAGCACGCAATGTCTCCTGTGTCTTTTGACTCACCCTGTAGAACTGTCATAAGAATCATTCTTTAATCCCATTTCTTACATTGTTTTTTTGTGATTTGATCAGCTGTAGGTGATATTTGAGCCATGTAGAAACATGCAAGACAAAATCATGCCATACAGGTTCACAGAAGAAGAGTTATAGAAAGTGCATTGGTGTTTCCATACCAATCACCCTGGAAGCAAAATCAGCATTGAAAAATAAATGCTGTGGATATACAACTTCTGTTAAAAAAATAATAGAATCACCAATCAATGATGGACAACGTTCTTTCAATTGTTTAATTTTGTAGAAACTAAATAAATTACAGCCATGCCACAAAATTAAACATCCACAAGAAATTTTAAGTACTTGCAGGCTATGCCACTGACATTAGGTGTAGAAAAGTTTTCAGGTCATTTGCCCTATGGCAAGATGCATTGTCATTTTGAAAAATAAAGTATTCATCAAAAAACATTAATTTAACAAATGTAATAAATGTTCAGAATCTCAATGTAGACTTTGGCATTTATTGACAATCTAATGACTGCCATTTCCCTGCCATTGTTGCCATTTGACTGTGGTAATGTTCATGTTTATATATATATATAAATGTATAATTATTTTTTTTTCAATAATTCTTTCACGGATTTGATGAAAAACAAATCTTCAATCATCAAAAACTTAAAAATTACATAATTATTTAAGTTTTGTAATCTATTGCAAGCTCTAAATTGCCATCGTCCCAACTTGTTCTTGTAATATGTTGCTGGCCTGAAATTCAGGAATGGATGTTTATTAACAAATTAAATTAAGTTGACCAAACAAAACATGAAAGTCAATTAAAGTCAATGTAAATTTAAGACAGACTGTGTGTATTATATTATATGCATTTTCCATACTGCCCCTACTGGTTCTGAATTTGGGGTTGCATTTTTATAGGTTGATAGAAAATAAAGTGCAGGTGTACATTATACTGTACATAAATAGCATACCCTAATATATAGACTTATTACCACTTTAATTTTGCTTTTCCGTCTCTGACCTTTTCAGACTTTCCACTTTTCCTTTTGAAAAGTGTCCTCACAGGTCTCTGAATGTGTTCAGTGGTTTTGCCAACAATATGTAAAATAAGGACAAAAAATATTTGGTAAATCTAAGGAAATATACAGACATATGCATCCCTACTAGTACTAAAACTGTTATTTATTATTTTGCAATGGTGAGTTAGTAGCATTATGGTAGAGTTTATACAGTTATGTGAAAAACTAAGGGCACCCCATGACATGTTTAAATATTTTTACTTATGTGAACACTGTACTTCTTCATTAAAACAGTTTGTATATTTACATGTTACATTAACAAAAACCTTTTTGACATTGCAAATAAAAACCCTTGGTTTAATTTAGTGGTGTTTAGTCTGGAACTAATGTTGTTTAAGACAGGATAATCTTCCTCGTGTTTCTCCCATATAAATAAATGTGGGGTTTTTTTTTCTGAAGCAAGCACTTTCAAGTGGTGTGTGAAAGTTTCTAAACCCTTTAGATGGTACTATATTTCTGCATAAATACAACCTAAACGTGTTTTAAACAAATCCAAATGTAGAAAATGATCAAGAACCAGTTTTTTTATTATTTTGAAGTCTACATTTTGCAATACATTTGAGGAAGTGTATCATAGCAAGAAAAAATTAGCTTTCTGAAGACTTTAGGAAAGGATTTGTTGGAGCTAATCGGGTTGGAAAAGTTTTCAAAACCGATTCCAGAGAGATTGGACTAATACACAGTAAGACAGTCTGTCTATAAAATTAGTAAATACAAATCACCTTTAACCTGTTCACTAACAAAGACTCCAAAAGCATTGTGTATGTTAATCCCTAGGGTAGAGGCATCTCTCATATTTGTATATATTCTGAATCTACCATTAGCACAACACTGAAACACTGGCATGCATGGAAGGGTTGTAAAGAAAAAGCCACAGCTCTCAAAAAGCAACATTGCTCATCATATTTCAGTAGGACAATCAAGAAGGCAAAACATATTTATAGACTGATGTAACATAATATACGTTTTTAGTTTAAATGAGAAAAATTATTTGTAGAGAAAGAAACACACTTCATTCCAGCATTATGAACCTTAACCCATTTGTGAATCACAGTAGTGGTAGTATTATGGTTTAGGACAGTTTTTGCATCATCTGGACCAGAATGGCTTGGCACAATTGCTGGAACACTAAGTTGTGTTTTATTCCAGTAACTGTAAATGTCAGGATATTTGCCAGTGAACTTAATATGCAAAAACAAAGCAGAAAAACAGCACACAAGATGTTAAAACAAAAAACGGTTAAAGAAGAATAACATTTTTGTTTGTGAGGAAACTTCCAAACATTCCACAGTTTAAGCTGCTCCATACAGTGGAATGGGTTAAAATTCCTCCAAGCTGATAGGCAACAGTTTCCTGAAATGCTGAAATCAAAGGCTCACATTGTTTCCCAACCCCAGGTATGTATTACTGTCTCAATACATGTATAATACATTTGTCTCATTTGTTTTACTAATTGTTTGGTTTGATTGGTTTGACTGGTTTAATATTATTAAGAGCTTTACCAGACTCATATTTATTTGAAGCCTACTTCATGAAGGCACTAAAGTTACTTTGATCAAGTCTGTGAAAAAACTTCAATAACAAAGAAAAAGCACAAACCAGCCACCATGACCATGACAACACAAAAAAAGTCTAAACTTTTTTTAATGTACCCAATTTTTCATATGGAAAAATATGAAATATGGTAGATAGATTGCAAATTGCAAATATATATTTTTATACATTAAACCATAACAAAATTAATGGATATCTTCAGCCAACATGTGTAACACAAATCACCAAATCTCTGCAAATGCATCTATCCACTATAAAATTAATCAACACAGCCTTAATTAGGCTGACTATTAAATTTTTATAATCAGCCTTAATTTTGTTCAATGGCGTACTTGAACTTGGACACAAGAACTTAATGTTGACTGGACACACATTTGTATTCAGTTGGACATGTCATTTACATCCTTAAATCCTTTATTCATTATTTCACTGTACTCGCTTCAGTACTTGCTAAAGGAACTTACATGGGCCACATTCACAAATTAGCAAGTCATAAATCTACAATACAGTATCACAGGTAACTTTTACATATGTCTGTAGTTAAAGTAAAATTTCAGATGCAGAAACAACTCAGTCATATGTGTAGGACATCCTGCAGCCACGTGTTGCCTCATGGCAGAGCTTACAAACATTTTTAGCAGGATAAAACCCACACAGCAAGAATGTTTTGGCCTGCCCAGTCACCAGATTTATCACTGATTAAGCATCAGCAACCAACAAATGTGTGCAATACAGAACCTGAATGACCTCATGTCCAACAATATTTCAATTAAAATGTGTTTTTCAGTTTTTATACACATATTTGCCTGACCTAATTACAAAATAACAGATTTTAATAAATCCTTTGCACGCCTAAATATTGGAATAAAGAATTGTTCACTTCCAGTCAAACTGCATAGTGAGTGAGAATGTACTGCTCCCTTGCAAATCTGTCCACAGATTTTTAGATTTAAGGCAGGACTCTGACTTCTTTAAAGATGTCATTAGCCTGTTGGTAGCTTCTCTGTTCAATATCATGCTTATCAGTTTGGTTTGGAAGTAGCTTAAGGACCAGCTCAATTTAACCAAGGTGGCAGTACCATACAATTTCCACTTTTTAATAGCACTCTTAGGAATAGTTATAGTATCTGAAACCTTTTTTGTCTTCTATTGCCATTCCACAATTCTCCAACCTTGTACTATTAATATTAGTATCCTGAAGGAACAGCAGTAGAAGAAGAAGTAATAGAAACCTTACAATTGATATCTTTTGAAGGGCATTTGGCCTGGTGTTTAAATCAAAACACGAGTGATTGTACTTGAACAAATTTATATTTGTTTTTGGTGATCGAATCACATTTGTATTTGACTTGACAGGTTGCATTTTGATAGATGACTCATATCATATTCTGAGATTGTCAGATATGGATCTCCACCACATTAAATGCAAGTGTAAACAAAAGGATCTTCTCTCTCTGCATACAATTAAACAAGCAGTAGTGCATCTGCTGCCAATCCAGTATTGACACTGGTGAAATTGAAAAAAAAAAGTTTAAAGAGGTAATTATTGTTGGTACTGCAGCGTGAAAGCATTTAGGTACTGGTGATGATGATTAATAACAACTTGCAGTGTTATACTGTGTGTTCCCTTTAGATTGAACATAAACCCCATGCCCTTGCACATCAATGGAATGTACAGGTTCTAGAGAACCTTTTATGCATGGTACATTTCCAGAAACATATGGTTACAAAGCACCTTATAGCAAGTTACTTTCCCACAAATGAGTTACCTTGCATCATAACGTGAAATAATGACATTCGTTTAGCAGCTGTGAAATCAGACACAATTTTATTATCCCCTACCAGTCTTGAATTCCAAAACATTCACTGGACAGTCATAGAGCTGATCACTGCATAATTTACAGCAGCTGCAAACTAATGCCTTCTTCTGTGCAGAAGCAAACACATTGTAACCAGTTTTAAATAATTTCTGGCCATATTTAACATCAAATAGTACACTGCCAATAGCCTTTGAGAATTAATGTTTAAAGTACACTGTTCACAAAAAAAATATCCTTTAAGTTTTGTGAACAGTGTACTAAGTGAAAACACCCTGCAAAGAGGCAAATAACTCATCCAAAAAATGTTAAAATTTTCTTTAAAAAAAATTTCTTAAAAAAAATAATAATAAAAATAAAACAAAAAAAAAACCTAGATTTCTTTTAATTTTAATAAGTATAATACTGAAGGTCCAGAAGGTCCTGGCTTCAAATCCCACCTCTGCCAAGCTACCACTGTTGGGACCTTGAGCAAGGCGCTTAACCCACAATTGGATTGTAAGACTATGTCAATTGTAAGTAAGGGTGTCTGCTAAATAACACAAATGTAAATGCAAGTAAAATGTAAGGATTTGATAATGTATCATTGTTTCTATAGGCACTCTTGGAGCACATGATCATGAAAACACTAATCAATTGAGTATTATAGTTTCACTACATTCCTGATCTCGGTGCACTCTTGATTTGATGGCAGTGTTGTAGCATCTGTACCCACAGGAGGGTTTCTAAAATGAGGTGTCAGTGGGCATTACAAAAGCAGCTGAGCTCTCAGCTAATGCCATCATAGCAAGACAGTCAGATCCCAGTGGCACTTGCTGTAATCAGACTCAAACTCTCAGGGACTGTGAAACAGAAATTGGTGCTGATGTGGTGTTTGTCAGGCCCAGCACAGGAATATTCGTGCACTCTCACAAATACTTGCACACAAATGCACACACAATCTCACATACACACAAATATACACACACTCTCTGTCTCTCACACTCTCTCACACATACATGTACTTTGCAACCTTTGCAAACCCTAAAATGGACTGAAAATTCTGCCAAATTACAAACATTTCAAAACCCATTCCATAGTTACTTCCATTTAATTCAAGATTAAATAATCCCCAATACCTCAATCTGAATCCTGGACAGGCTTTCTAATTACCAGGTTAACCAATTGCACTCATTCCTAACAAATGCAAAATTAAACATAAATCAACCATACCTTCTCTATTCAAAAGAATTGGCAGAAACATGAGTTTTACTGCTGTTTTGTTTGGATTATATAACCTTGTTTTTAGTATAAATTGCTATTTTACGACAGACACAATGTTACATCGATACACAAGGTTACTTCTAAAATAGTCATACATACTCAGCTTAATCAGCTACCCTAATGCAAGTATTTTTACTTTAGAAGGAGAAAGTGGCACTGCCATATCTCACTGTGACATATTGTTTCGTGGAAACATCTAGGAGCAACAAGAGCTCACCGGCAATACAAAAGACCACACATGATCATAAAAGGGCTCACTGATGCTTAAGCACATAGCTGTTCTAATGACCTTTTAGTAAATTACAATTCTTAATCTTGAGTCCACTGTACTATTTGTCTGGAGCTTTATGGCTGTATTGTTTATGGACAGGAAGTGTGTATGGCCACCACAGGCAATGCTTAGGCTGGTGTGTAGCCTATAAATACAGTAGTGTTAAGCACTGTCAGTAACTTTTGGAACAGTATCTCTAGTAATTAATCTCTTTTTATGATCTGAAAGTCCAACAGATGCATATGGGCTTGGCTAATGTCGAGACTGGCCCACATAAACAGTATGGAATCACTACACTTAGAGGATGATCTTACATTTTGCTTGTCATTTTTAATTTGTAACAAATGAACATTTTACATACATAACACTAAACAATGTTAGCTTAATAGCTGAACTCTTCAGCTTCATAGAGAATACTTCAAACAAATGAAATATAATTATTTAGATTAATTAAATTAATAGATTAATTTATGTTCTTTTCAGTTTAAGTAGAAAAATTGTATTACCTAATGTTGAGAAAATGAATATGGAATTCAGTTTTTCAATTTAAATAAATTCAGACAGTCAGGCTGAGATCCAGTTTTCTGGTCATGAAATCAAGTAAACGTGATTCCTGGACAAAAGCTGTGTGTATTTTATCCTGTAAAATGACTCAACTTTCGATAAACAGAATAAAAAAACAGAGCCCAACATTTTAGTGTTCATATATGCAATGACTGTTGATCCCATCAATCAACTACATTTACATTTACATTTATGGCATTTAGCAGACGCCCTTATCCAGAGCGACTTACAATGGGTACAGTCTTACAATTCAAGCAGTGGTGGGTTAAGGGCCTTGCTCAAGGGCCCAACTGTGGCAGCTTGACAGAGGTGGGGTTTGAACGCTGGACCTTCTGGTCCAGAGTCCAGCACCTTAACCGCTAGGCTACCACAGCCCCTGTCTTTAGGTACCGTTTAGATAAACTTGAGCTCCTGGTTCACCTTTAAGAGTACGTCTATCAGGTCTAAAAGCAAGACCTTTAAATAAAGGCTTCAATCTGATAAACAGAAATCATCAGACCTACCGTCAGCACTCTGCTGCTCTTTTGGTACTTCAGCTACAACACAGTGATAAAAAGGATGATCCCCAAAACCATCCTCCAACAAATCTGCAGTGTAAGTAAACGAGATCAAATGAGAACCAGACGTTTGTTACCGTTGTTTAAGCTTAAACATTTACACAGCTGCACAGGGTGAAAGTGAGGACGCCCCCCCCCAAATCCTCTAGGCCATTAAACATTACCACACTCACAACATTTTGCTTTTAAATAGAACCAATTAAATAAAATACTAATTTCTACTGGGTCGTTAAACATAAAGTTGACCTTTAAAACAACGCTTTCTGCATGATGAGAATAACAAATATTAGCCTTTGAATAAATTAAACTGTAGGCCGGAATAGAAAAGGCATTTTTACTCACAAATGAAAAGGAAATGACTTAGCAGTACAAGTTAAAATACAAAACACTTTTCATATTTTCAGACTGAATCAAAATGTTCTCCAAAACATGTTTACTTAATTAAAAACACTGAATTAAGGCAATACCGTAGCAACGTTAGACCAATAAATCACTTTCTACGCGTCATAAACACACAGCTCACATAATCTAGGGGATATTTCAGTTTGGGACATTTCATTTTGAACTATTCCCTATTATTATTGTTTGTGCCAACTGCTTATTTCAAATGACCTGAAGAACACATTTGAGCTGGTTGAGCTCCTTACCTTTTTCAGTCAGAACAACTTGTTCCTCCATCTCCTCAAATTTGGCAAGTTCCTAGAACAAGTGATTAGGGTTATGCCTTTTGTTTTTTGTTTTTTTTTTATATATAAAACTCATAAACACTTTTGTTTTAGTTAGCTGGCTGATCTTTTACCTTTATGAGTCGCAGTATGTCAGAAACGTCGTCGGGTTTGGCCGTCCGTAACACAAACTTAGCCATTTTCTCCTTTTGCTTTTCTTTCCTTTGCTGACGAGACCTCGGTATGTAAAAAGGAGCAAAATGTGTTTCTTCATTCGCTCCCCTGGGGGGACAGTTACCCTAAGTCTCCTGATAAAACCTCACCGCCTGGGCTTAACTGGTACTGTGCCAGTGCTGGAGCTTATATACCCTCTGACATGCCCACTTCTCTGGTCCAAATGGGTGGAGTTTTTGAGGAACGGTGTGTGTAAAAATTAAACCATTACACAATCTGATTTTATTGACACAATTGACACCTCTTTGTCTGCACTGTTGGACTATGGGCGGAACAATAAATAAGAACATAAATGTTAGAAGTGTTAAATCAACCTTCACTTTAAAAGGTGCTGTCTTTTAAAGAGTAAAGTCTGACTCTCACACCCAAAAAAATGTCACAGAATCACAGACTAGGATTTTGCAAAGTCAAGATCGTCACTGTTGCATCTTGATTCATTTTGAGATTATTTCTCGTCATGCTCCTGGTGGAATGTTTACAAGAATAAAAACTGCTGAATAGCGGAGAAGCAAAATAACTGCAATGATCTGAAAAAAAAAAACAGCCAAAAAGACAAGACACCACAGAATGTGGACAAGTGATAAACGTGGAAAAAATTTAAAATAAAGATGGATGAAAAGACACATCAAAGAGACACTTTAGCTCACTCCATAAGTCCACTTCACCTGATATTTACATCTACACATGGAAAAAGTGCTTAGGCTTCCCATAGAAACCACAAACTCTACCTGCTAGTGTCCAGATATGATCAGTTCAGTGGTGGTTATATGGGGGTTGATACGTTGTACAGGGACAGTAACTGTACAAAGTTGAACCTACAAGGTTATTGCAAGGCCATAATCGCACAATAACAACTGCAGAGTTTGCAGAGTTGACCTGTTTGTAAAGTGTTTGTGCCCCTTAGATCAGACGTCTTCATGCAACAGCTTGCAATGACCTTCTTGTGGTCTAGCAAATAGCAACCGCCAGCCATACTGAGTGGGCAAATAGTATTTGTTGGTTTAACTAAAATGTTTTTGTGGAGGTTTTTTAGTCTGGAAACACAGAAAAGCAAGACAGCATGTTGTAACCTTAAACATAGTCCTAACAATAGTTATATTAAGAACAAATAAATAAATAAATGAAAAAAATATATATATATACTGTACCAAAATATGTATCAGTATCGACAGTTGTGCACTGGAATCAGATCAGAACCGAAACATATATATCGTCCCAGCACTAGTTAAACTTTATCAGCTCATTCATGAGGTTTTTACATCACATCTTTTCCATCCATGAGCCATGAAACTGTGATAACACACACTGGAAGCTTTCATAAAACACAGCCAAATGCATTTACATTAAAAATTGTTTTTCCCCGTTAGGTACGTACAAAGGCGTAGGTGCGGGTTTGACACATTTGCTAATAGGAATCAAAGCCCACCCTATAGTGATTAAGAACAACATTTGTGGAAGTTAATCACAAATAAACAAATTACAATTTTTCTATATTTCTGTTTATTATTAATTAAAGGTCAGATTATAACACAAA
>JAUZSU010055033.1:0-33359 GCA_034780255.1 Parotocinclus maculicauda | reverse complement strand
AGCATACTACAGTGTAAAAAAGGACACTGGCAACCACGGACTGGTAAAACATCCACAGGAGTTTCCCGCAGATGTTAAAGGACCGCAGCCTCCTCAGGAAGTAAAGCCTGCTCTGTCCCTTCCTGTACAGGTGGTCAGTGTTACAGGTCCAGTCCAGCTTACTGTCCAGCCACAGCCCGAGGTACTTATAGGAATCTACAGCCTCCACCTCAACCCCTTCAATTAGAACAGGAACTTCAATTAGATTGGACCCTGTTATAGCAAATGAGGGATCTAATTAGGATTAAAGCTCAAGGTGTTGAATATTATATATGTGTATCTGTTGTCCACATATTCCGTTCTGTATAATGCAAATAATTTGCATATATGAAGCATGTGCATCCAGGCTCTTTGTCTCACTTGTTCTTTATTGGATGTATGTTGCAGTCGTTGGTGACTGATCTGAGTGAAGCAGAGGAGCAGTCAGCACTGGCTCTCCGAGCTCATCTTCAAGCTGTGGATCAACTGTTGAAACTTCAGAAGTCTCGGCTGGAGGCACTCAAAATACAATGGAACAGCAACCTAGAGGTGTTAAGCTCTGAGTATAACACAGAGAGGTACATACACATGCATTCACAAACCTTCCTGTCATGTAGCCTTACTTCTTATACATTCTTGTTATATATAAAATGTATGTACATAGATATATGATCAATTTATTAGGCATACAAGCACGCTACACGACTATACTAAATAAATAATGAGCATTTGTATTACTCACATACTTTTTCATACTTTTTTTTCACCTCCTGTTAGTTAAATAGGTCTTTTTATTATTTGAATATTATATATAATATATAATAATGCACGCTGTAACTATACAGTAAAGGACTGTGATGGCAGAGCTTGCACCACTGACCAGAAAGCTGGTAAAAGTTTCTCAAATAAGGGCATCTGCTAAATGCTGAAAACGTTAGCAAGTTAATTTTAACCTTATGGTCTTGTAAAACACATTTGACATATATCTACCATATATGGATTTCTACATGCTTGTACATTTAGCCAGTATGTGTAATCATTTCTGTTCAAATGTTCAATGTTGTCAGCATCTTCTTGCTACCATGTTATGCAGTCATTGTATGTTTATAAATACAATAAGCAATCCACTTTTCTCATATACTGCTCATAAAAATGTCAACATAAAAAATCCCCAATGAAATACCCATAATGAAATAAAATAGTTTTGGGAGCAGTGTATATAGTGAATGACCAACTCATTTCAGAGCATTGTGTTTTTTTTCAGGGAGCAAATTTTGAAACAGCACCAGCAGGAAATTGATTATCTGGAGGATGTTACATTTTCTATGGAGCAGAGCTATGCTAAAATAGATTCTGAGGCAAGACAGGACTATCAGAGCGCACATGATGACATCAAAAACCGGGTATTGTTTTATCATTGTTTTAAGTTTCAGAAAATCTTTGTGAGCCCTTTTCTGAAATTTTACATGAATGATACAAAAATGGCCTCTGAATCTCCAACCAAATAATTGTAAAATGCATTCTTCCTAGACTAATAACAGACAGTTAGGTGTTTCATGTTTTCCCTAAACTGGGGAAGTGTTTGTGTACTCATGTATTTAATAATGGTAGAGCCTTCTATAGCTGCAACAATATTCTTTGTGGCAGCTGATCAGACATAGACAAGGTCATTTCTAGTATGAACAACCCACCTTAGGTCATGCCAAAGTAAGGTGATTCAATAGAATATCAACCTATATTTTCTTTCATTTATTTATTTTGTAAACAAAACAAATTGACATGAGTGTTGCATCATCTGAGACTTAAGCTTCAGGTAGTGGACAGCTATTTTAACGTTTACCTTTAAAAATATTTTGTCTCTAAGCTATTGCTATTGTTCAGAGCCTGAAGCAGTAATGTAGCCACAAATATTTTTGTTCCTCAGTTCACAGAACATTCCCCAAGTTTTATGTAATGTTCAGATGAAATTTTAGAACTGAGACATGCAGCATTTTGGGCAAATGTAATTTTCTTTCTGATGTCCTTCCATATTACCAATTTTGTTTATTGTTAATATTTATAGTGGATAAATACCAGACACTTATTGTACATGGCAGTGGTGGTGTAGATCATTTGTCTTATTTTGTACTCATTTGGATTTTTATATAGTAGGGCATTGTTTTAATACACATGCTTTGTGTTAATACATACAGGGATTGTGTTAATGTATAGTTCCCATGTAAATAAACAACACTTTGAATAAATGTATCCAGACAGAACATGCTCTACTGTTATATTACTGTTATTTGGATGAAGATCAGACCCCATGTTATTAGTAATGAATACAGAAATTCAGATAATTCCAAACATTTGACACTTTGTAACTGTAAAGTAAAGCCAGGCAATGGAATGTATCAGTGACACTTAACATAGTAACGTTTATAAATATAGCTTTTTAGTGACTTTTCAGTGTAGTTTGATTATATGGACATCCTTCATTTTTGCCTTATTTAGAGTATTGAGGAGAAACATGCACTGCGTGTCCAGCTGGAAGGCACAGTGAATGAGCTATGGCAGCAGTATCAAGATGCACTGCGCAACTACAATGAAGCCACTGAAGTCCGACGTGTCAACTTTGATTCGCTCCGTGCCGCAGACAAGCGCAGTTCTCAGGAAATAGCTGTGGAGATGAAGCGTCTGCAGAGGTTGCAGGTCAGTCAAAGACAGAATGCCACTCCTCTGCAGAAGAATGTTCTGTGAAAATGTTGAGATTGCACAGTGCTTTTTGTGCATGTCATTTGGCTTTGCAAGATGAAGCTACAGAATTGTGTACCATAGTTTTATCTTTTGTGTGTTCAGGACACCATCAACATTCTGCGTTCTCGGCTGAGCTCCGGTCAGAAAGAAAGCCAGGCATCTGTGCGTGACCTTCGAGGGGCACGTGAGGAAATCACTCTCAACGTCCAACAGCTTAAAGCTAAACTCAGTCAAGCCCAAACTGCTGAGAGACGACAGCTAGCCCATCTCACCATGCTCAGCAACAACTGCATTAAAAAATTACTGGACATCATAGGAAAGGTGAATTACTTACATTTTCTCACAAATGTGAGTACACCCCCCATATTTGTGGTCACAAAATATAGACACTTTGGGCACAATTTGGCAATTTTTACTTGTGGGGGGGGTGCTTACTTTTGTTTCCAGCGGTTTAGACATTAATAGCTGTGTGTTGAGTTATTTTGTGGGCACAGCTAATTTATACTGGTTATACAAGCTTTAGACTGAATACTTTACATTATATTAAAGTGTCATACCTTCAGTGTTGTCCCATGACAAGATATAATAAAATAGTTACAAAAATGTGAGAGGTGTACTCACTTTTGTGAGATACTGTACATATTCATATGTTGCTTTACAGATCATAGTAGGCACTTCTCTAATAAGAATATGTCAACGAATCCCAAGGTACCTAATTCACTTATTAACTCCATGGTCCTATTTACTTTACTCATTAAGGGAGAGAAGTTGCTACGTCTTGCTGAAATGTGTCGCAAGCTAGAGACGGAACAAGAGAAAGTTCTACCTTTCTACATGTCATCTTTAAGTGCAGAAGAGTTAAGTCAGGAGCAAGCACAAGCTACAGAGGAACCATCTGAAGAGTTAGCACAGGTAGATTGATTTACTGTGTATAAAGTACATAAACATCACTCATTTGCCAAAACTCTCTGATTTGAAACAGCACAAAAGCCTACATAGTCACACATAAAATAAGAGGATGTCATTGACACATGGCACAAATCTTTCTTCTCAAATCTTTCCATTTCTTATTCGTAGAGAGCAACAGACACTAATATTCCTGTGCAGTGTATTCTCTGCTTGTCAGGAATTAAGTGCCATTCCATTCTTGTGTGCATTAGCATTTCATGCCTGCTACGCTTCCAGAAAGGCCATTCCTGATCATGCTTCTTTGGATTGTAGAAGGGTTACATTTACATTTACATTTATGGCATTTAGCAGACACCCTTATCCAGAGCGACTTACAACTTATACAGTCTTACATTCAAGCAATTGAGGGTTAAGGACCTTGCTCAGGGACCCAACTGTGGCAGCTTGGCAGAGGAGGGATTTGAACCCTGGACCATCAGAGGTGAGAGTGGTCCAGAGTCCAGTACCTCAACCACTAGGCTACAAAAGCTGTTTTTTCTGACTTAATTTAGTTTATTAATACTTCATACAAAATGTATGGATTTATTTAGTAAATATTATGAAATAATTATATATGTTCACTGTACCATAGCTAACACAACAGTACATCTCATCTAATGGTGACCTACAACTTCTCCATAGTACTGTATACTTTATGCATGGTCGGTCCTTGTAATCGAAATAATCGGATGTGGGAGAAATATTAAGGAGTAAAGACCTCAGCAACTTTAACATCAGAAAATTTTCAATTTACATTTACATTTATGTCATTTAGCAAACGCTCTTATCCAGAGCAACTTAAAATTCATACAGCCTTACAATCCAAGCAGTTGTGGGTTAAAGGCCTTGCTCGGGGACCCAACTGTGTCAGAGGTGGGATTTGAACCCTTGACCATTTGGTCCATAGTCCAGTACCTTAACCACTAGGCCACCACAGTCCCACTGTGGTTGGCAGTGTTTTGGAAGCTAACCACGGTCCACCATTAAACACACCTGAAATGGTCCTTTAAGTGCCAAAACTGGACACTGCAGCAATGGAAGTTGTCTGGTATATTATTTTCATATTTCTCCTTTTCCTTTCCTTTGCTATTAGGCAATGATGGACTATGCAGATCTGGAAAGGTTCTGGCAGCGTTACAACAAGGTTCTACTGGAACGTTTCTGCCTACAACAGGAGAGGATGGTTTTGGGTCGGGAGAACCAGCAGCTGAGGATTCTTCTTAAGCAGTACCTGGATGGAATCTCTGTCAATGATGAGGTCCTACAGCAGCATAACTCACTGCTCATGGTGTCCCGTCCATCACTCCAAACATCTCCATCTTCAGACACACAAAGCCATAAGCGCTTCTCAGTTATAGAAGCAGCTCATGTAGTGCAGCGTACCCTATAGGAGCACATATGCCTAAAAAGTACATTTAAAAAGCAGTCCTGTTTCAAAGACAGCAATGCTTCAGACATTGCTTTTCATGCTTCAGAGACACTAATGGTTTAAATCGGACAAGTTAAATAAAGTATGTTAAAGTATTATAAAGTATTAACACTACCTATTCTTTAAAAACAAATATATTACTAAATGGTTGTGTAATTATGTCTTGTGAACGAGTCAGCATAATCAAATTCCACACTCTAACTAATAAAAAATTCTATGTATGAGTTAACATGTATTTTAATGATGCCCTTAATAGCAAAAGTTAATAACGCTTTTTCTGTAGTTTCCTGATAAGTAACAAAAAATTTCAAAACACTCAAAGCACTTCTCCAGACATTTTTCATTTTTTTTCTTTTTTATTTAAATAGTATATAGTTCATTTTATGTCTCTTCTATTTCTTCTTGATTTTCTTGTCCTTGCTCTTCTTCTTTCCCTGAGGTTGTGCGTTGGCCTTCTTGTAGAGGTAGAAACCCACCAGTCCCAATAAAGTGGGCACAAGTCCCAGACATACAAGGGGAAATACATCATTTACCAGCTTCTGCCAGGGAGTCTGCTGCACCAGTGATATCACCTCCACCTCAAACTCCAGAGCAGAGTCACCTACGGGTAGAGCATTTTGAAAATTTAGCTGCTGTTATTCAAGTTCAACCCAGTTCTGTATAATAGACATTCCTAAAGTATCTCCGCTTTAGCTGAGTTGTAGGATCACATTTCAGCAATTTCCCTATTTTAATTTAGTTTCGGACTAAACCTGAATAGGTGTTTAAGAGTATCAGTGAGATCAAATGGAAAGAATAAATGAGACAGGTACTTGCATTCATTCATTTGTTCACTTTCATATCCACTTAATCCTGAACAGGGTCACAGTTTACAAGCACCACTGTAAGTCTTCTCAAGATTTTCTCCCTTTCAAAATTACTTCAGTAGTTTTCTACTACTTCAGTAGTACATTTCTCCCCATGTGTTTTATCAGGGATCTCTGTAAAGACTCGGATCAGCCAGCATCTTGATTCTCATTATTAAAATCTAAGCTACCAATACTAACATCTTAAGTACTTTCATAAGTTGTATAGTTTGCATGTCCTATCCATATCTGCATGTATATTTCTCCAGGTACTCTGGATTCCACCCACATTCCAAAGACAGGCTGGGCTTGCAACTCCTATATAATAAAATTTTGGCAAGATTAACTTTAAATGTATTTATCTCATAAAATCTGAGCAACAAGTGAGGATTTCTATGGCTATTTTGATACATTTTCAAAGTGAGCTGATTACACTTGGTTGTTTTATATGACTTAACTGGATTGTATTCTGATAATAACATTCAAAACACATGCATATACAACTGCAGTGTACGGACTTACTGGAGGACCCTTTATCTTCGTTTGATGCTGTATTTACCAACAAGGCAATGCAATATGCCATTTAGTATCTTAAGGTGATGGAAAGGAGGAGGAAAGTTTGGTTTTCAATTCACCAACAGTTACCTGACTTAAATCCTGCTGAGATTACAGTGGGAAATCTGAAAAGCTATACCCATCATGCAATGTAGATCTTTAAACTTAAACCAGAGGGTCAGCAAAGCACTAATTCTAATGCTCAGCATCTCTGGTTTGATCATAAAGGTGCTGATTCTGTGGGTGTCTCACGTGACCAGGCTAGTGGTGCCTCTATATTACACATACTCTGTGGATAGATTTTGTTTTTTTGTTGGCAGTTTTTACACTGTCAGAATATAAATTTCACACTATGGAAAGATTCTACTTCTTATTAAGTTTATACGACAGGGCAATTACAACACCAAATCAGAAAAAGGGACAGATTGGAAAACTCTTTTTTTGCAGCATTCCCTACATTTACTTTGTATGTTTCTTACAAACCCAATTCATGTTTTATCTGGTCTACTTTCACTTTAGTGAATAAACACCCATTCCTGCATTTCAGGCCTGTAAAACAGTCCAAAAAAGTTTGTATGGGGCAATTTGAGCCTTGTAATAAGGTTTTAAAAAAAATAAGTAATGATGTGATTTTAAACCGGTGATGTCAACAGGTGATTATGCTCAATGTAAAACAATGTTGCGCAAAGGAAAATTGGAAGGGATATGCATATTTCTTCATAAGCTAAAGACCCATCATTTCCAATCCCTCAGACGGCACTACATTAAGAACTTTCACTCATAAATAGGTCACATGGGAAAGGAATAACTTTAGCAAACCTTTGCCAAGCTCTACAATACAGAGTTACATTCATATTCATATTTTAGAACAACAGAAACTGCCTTCATCTTTTCAAAGGTCATGAATGCATTTTTCAACAAGACACTGCAAAACAGGTCAAATCAGAAAATGTTAGGACTGAAATATGCAAATCCCTTCTATATTTATTTAGATAATTGTTTTTAAACATTTCAGTAATTTTCTCACACAGTTGTTGAAACAAATCATAACTGCAGTCACCTGTTGACATGGCCTGTTTGAAATCACATCATTACATAGTTTTTTTACCTCATTGCCAGCCTAAAATGATCCCCATCCCCATTGTTTGTTATGTGTTGCAGGCCTGAAATTAAGGAACGGATGTTTATTAACAAATGAAATTAAGCTGACATCTCACTTTTATACTGTATGCATTTAACTAAGTCAAAGTAAATGTAAAAAGCACTGTTTTTTTCCATATTGTCCCAACTTTATAATATATATATATTTTTTTATGAATCAATACAACAATTATGCTAATAATACACAGTGGTTACCCACTTCTTTAATTAGCTGATATTATCCATAGGTCAGGTAAAACTTTACTTAAGGGTTATTATTGTTATATAGGCTACTAATTGAATAGATTTGGCATAGTATACTTGAGTTGTTGTTATAGTTTAATATTACTTATACAAAAGTATCCTGTACTCATTGTACGCAGTTTACTTTTTATTACTGTATGTACTGGGTACTTTGTGTAAAACCAAAATGTACTAAACTGCAAGTCTTTCAGACGCAGGGGTCTTTTTGTCACAGTGTTTATGGTATTGGATCAGACAATATATAGCTAAAGACCCTTGAGCCCTTAACCCACAATTTCTTGGAATGAACTCCACTATTATTATTCTTATTATTATTATTGCTGTTGTTTCTTGTAAGAATTTATTACACATATACGTTTCTTCCAAATACAGCACAAAATCAGCTATCATCTTATTGTGGACCAAAAACAACATATTTTCTCTTTCTATTTCTTATATTTCCCGTAAGTAAATAGCTTGGCTTCCTTATTGTTAAACCCCTTCCTGTACACTCATTTTTACCAGCTTATGTATTACACTTATGTAGGTTCTGATAAATTGGGGCTCTTTTAGATACATGGTTTTTAAATGTTAGAAATAATCTCTTTGTTGCTTCCTTCCAACTTATCCAGTTATTTTTTGCTAAATCCACATTCTTTCTCATGTGTCTAGATATGTTGATGTGGTTGGCATCATCTCTCCATTAATGTTTGGTGTATATATACTTTTTTATTTTCCTCTGTTATGCATGTAGTCATGTCCAGTGTGTCTATAACTTATGTCTTTCAGCGTTCAGATATTCTGAAATTTCACATGTCAACACTGGATATGGTATAGGGCACACATGCCCTGTCAGAATCCTGGAAATCTGCTGCTATAACATCTTTTAAAAATGATTCTTATTTTCAATGGATTGTATGCATTCATCTCTTTAAGAACTCTGTTATGTGTTGCAACTGGTACCTGGGATAGTTGGAGGGTAACCTCTTTTTCCATATGCTAAATGTGAGGGAATCGTAGCCTTGAATTTTTCTCTAAGGATACAGAAAGTACAGACATATTACACATTTATAAGGTAGGTTGAAAAGACATAATTAAATCAGTGTGAAGCAGATGTAACAAAGCCTTTAGATCATATTAAAAGGTATATGCATAAAGTTTTACATAAAAGATCCTAGATATTATTTTTTTATTCTTGAGTTTTCAAAGTTCAAATTTGATATAATATGAATGCTTCAAGGTAATTACATGCAAAATCTTCAGAACATTCTCAAACATTTTGCAATAATTTTTATAGTAAAGTCACTTCCTGACCGTTTGACTCTTGACACTTACCCTTCACAGACGCCAACCAAAGCTTGCTCTAGACCTGTCAAATAAATACAGCATGTTCACATTGCTCAGGAAGTTGGTATAAAGTTCCCACATTGCCCACTATTACTACTGAAAACTAATGATCATCAACAATATTGTCTAAAACCCAGAATAAATGTATTATATAACTTTAAGTATCAGTTCATCACATAATGTGAACTACATTGCAGATTTTTCAGGCATACCTGTGATTACAGTCCGCTTTCCAAGTTCAACTACAAGTGGATCACGGGACAGAGAGGAGTCTATTACCTTCCCATCCAACAAGCGCCCCTGTATAGGATTGTTTTAAAACAATAGTTTAGCATAGTAATCAATACAAACCAAGTTTATTTGGGCAAACAAACAAGAATTTCAACATATTTCCCTTGTAACACGGAGACACCCCTGTCTGGTCACATGACAACTATAAACCCAGTTCCCTACTTGAGAAGTACTAAAATTCGGGAATCCAGCCTTGGCAGAACTGAAAGGCAATCCAGTGGAATACAAAAAAATCTATTTAAAATAAAAAGGTACTAAATTATACATTTGAGATGCCAGTCATTGAGGTGGTACCACTAACAGTATTTACTTTATATCATTTTTTACAATTATTTATTTTACAATTTACATGTTTTATAATTTCACCACTAGTTTGGCTATATTTCTATTTCATGTATATAGTCTTACACTAGTTTAATATAAAAGATAACAATTTCTAATTTGTACAAATTCGCAAATTTGTTTTTCAATTTCATTGTCATTGTTGGTTTGTTTGTTAAGTGTCCAGATTTGTGAGTGCTTTTGCTAGAAGTGTGCCAGATCTGCATAAAATTTTTATTTTAAACAGAGAGGCTAGTTGTGTACCTTTAAAATACAGTTTAATGTTTATCGACCATTGTGGTACATTTGCTGGCATAGTTTCCTTTGGTTTTTATTTTTGAAAACAAAATAAATCTAATCTAATGTTCCACAAGTGCTCAGAGCCTCTCAGTATTCCACACAGTTTGCTAAATAATGTAATTTGAACAACAATAAATCAAATACCAATGAAAACCAGTTTCTCCTTAATTTGTTTTTGAGCAAATAAATTAAAGTACAATGTAATTTGTCCGCATAATTTTAAATAAAATTACTATTTTTGGTGAATGGCTCTTCTAATGCCACTGCAAATGTAAAACAAAGGCTGGAATGAAGATCAATAGGAAAGAGTATCATGGCATGACAAATAGAATTTTGAAATTTTGGGGTCCAATTGTGATAATATGGTATAGCTATATGGTCATTAGGACATTAGTAAAACAGCAAATCAAACCATTTGTCTAGTTATATTTCATCTTAAGTGATTTTAGGAAACATCTGTGACAAACTTGATAAACACAGGAAACATAACTGGCAATTCACTTTGAATGAATGTGAAAGCATTGAAGTGTCCAATGGAAAAGGAGACCTTGTTGAAAAACAGTGTACATAACCAGTGAAAAGAAGTGGATGCAACACATATAGGTTTCCTCACGCTATACGTGTACAATAGCTTTGTCTTTTCCTTTTATTCTGTTAACCAAAAAATAAACAACAGTGACTTTAAGTCGTTTTGTGCTTTGTTTGACACATGGCTGTAGTGTGCTTGGACTGCTGCCCAGTTTAAACTGGAGTGCTGACGTGTTGCTCCTCCTCTCCTGGCATGCTGTTGCAGAAGCCCCAGCACACACAACCACTGAAATCCCCACACCGCGTACAAAATCTAGTCGAGGTCACGTTGTTACGCTGACACATCACCATTTCCTGCTATTATATTGTTTTTTCTCTTTAGTACCTAAAACACACGTCACCGCTTATGTGACGGAGGCTTTGCAACTACGATCTCATTCATAAATCGTCCACAGAGCTCCACAAAATCACGGCTGCTCCTCAAGCGTCGAAAAACGCAAACATAATCAGACTGACTTGTAGCTTTAACATCTGGATCTTGCCAGGCCATTTTAACACCATCTAACGTTAATGTATGTGTACGATCTGACTGCATACCGAAGACTAAAGTCCACTGGGCGGCGCCTGTATGTTGTTCTTATATAGAAAACAGAAAACGTGTATTCACTCTATAGTTAAATGATTCCGTTATTCCTTACCGTGTAATGGATCTGAAGCGTGTCGCCCATCGCTGACGTTACTGTGCATGTCTCTGGCTTTGCCTTCAAAAGAAAAGCAGAAAAATGACACAGTGTGCATAAGTGTGCAAATGCTTCTACTGCAAAACAACTTTAAATCTGAGAGCGGCATTAAAATGCATTATTTAAGCACAATAACGTTTTGTGGACGTTCTAGAAGGCGAGCCCAACGTGTCTTGTCGGTGAAAATAAGTCAAACGAATCTTTAAAGGGGAAAAAAACTTGACAACTCACCAACGTTTCTACCTCAAGATCCACCACATTTTTCTCACTCTCATCTGCTGCAGCCAACACAAGCACAGCCAGCAAGACTATTAAAACCCCGCTGGCCAATTTCATTTTACTTCTGTTTAGAAAAAAACACCAACTACAGCTGGCTAAGTTCCCCGAAGATTTTCCCTCTGCAGACGAGGATGCGTCGTGGATGAAAGTCTGCGGGCTTAGAAAAGCACTGACCGACCACACGCACAACTTAAATAGAGGAGTCGATGCAAGTTAAGGCTGATGTGTTAGTCTGCTGGACTGATAAGAGCTGAACACAGCCTGGTCTCTTTTACACCTGGCTATACAGAGTCTCCGCCTAGAGCATTCCTCTAGCATCCCAGAAGTCTCTGCACACCGCCGTAGTACCTCCTACTTTTGACACTGGGTGGCAGTGTGGACGCAGAAGAGCTCTTTAGGCAGGCACACGTAACCAAAGCCACAGCACTGCCTCGTGTTTTCCTTAGCAGCTAGAGGGCGTTGTTGATCATACCAGTCCAGCCTCCCCTGCTGGTGACGATCATACTCAAAATCCCAAGCCTCACATGACGACTGTAACACTTACCACTCGAGCCCATCATGCTGGTAAAAATCTTACAATGTATCCCAGCCTTCCATACTGTTGACCATCATACCAGCTATCCCAGCCTTCCATACTGTTGACCATCATACCTGCTATCCCAGCCTTCCATACTGTTGACCATCATACCAGCTATCCCAGCCTTCCATACTGGTGACCCCCAAAACCCCTTTTCAGATCCATGCTGGCTACCATCAGATGAGGGGTATCATGAAACCCATCTCTCTGGGGCATGTGCTAAAGTAAACTGTTGCTGTGTATTCAACAGAGCAACTAGTGTTAGAGCAACAGGTGTCTCTAAAGTGTCTCCTTGAGTGTGTGTGTAACTTGCGATGGATTGATGTCCTGTCTAGGATTGGTTCTCACCTTACTCCCTGTGCTGTCGGTTAGCTTAATTGAACTGAGGTATACAAATGAATTAATAAACAGATTTCCAAAATATTGGCCACTTCGCTGATATTTCAATGATATCAAAGGCCAGCATATAAATCATGTCATTACAATGTATGCTGGTCATCAGCATGAGATGTTGGTTTTGGTAAATGCCTGTCATTAGCAGGTTGTTCGGTTGGTGCTGATCTATTATCTTTACCAAAATTCCTTTGCTGATCAACCCATAATATTATGCTAATATATCAGCAGTTCTGCAGCTAAATCAGCACCACGCCAGCACTAGGCAGCATGAATTAGTTTGAACCAACATGGCTTGCCAGTCCTTTGCATTTTCAACAAGATCTGCAAGTCCTTTGCTCCTTCCACTCTCCCAAGGGCAAATGCGCAACCTTTCAACACTCTAACCATTTTTCTCCTTCCACATATATACTTCGTTCTCTCACCTAACCAACCCTACCACATGTCATCTAGATCCCATTACATTACCAGTCTTGCATAAGTTTGCTCAACACGTTCTTCCCTTCATCCTCTCCATCATCAACATCATCAAATGTCTGGTCATGTTCCTCTTGCCTTTAAAAGTGCAAGAGATCTTGAAGAAACTCACACTCAATGTCTCAGACATCAACAAGCCCAGACCGTTATCTCTTCTCTCTTTCCTCTAAAAAACTAGAACCTGCTGCGTATAACCAGTTATCATCCTTTTTCATGAAGAACAACCAACAGGATCACAACCAGTCTCGTTTTAAGTCAGCTTACTCCACAGAAACGGCCCTGGTAGCTGTTTCAAAAAACAGGTTGCCAGAGCATCTAGACATCAGTTTTAATGTCTTTCTCCTTTCTATCCTCCCCAGTCTTGGATTCACAGGTTTAGCCTAGCAGTGGTTTGCTTCCTACATGGAGGAATGATCTTATTAAGGTTTATGGAGAGGGTCTATATCGGCACCACATGCTCTCATAACTGGAGTTTCATCAGGGTAGTTCTGGAACCTCTTCTTTTCTCTCTCTCTCTTTACACCTGTTCTCTTGGTGAAGTCATAATCTCCCATGGCTTCTAATCACTTTTATGCTGATAACACTCAACTCATCCTTTCTTGATGTCTCCATCCATATCTCAGCATATCTGCAGAGCACCTCATAATGGATGTCTGCTCATCCTCTAAAGCTAAACCACAGCAACAGATGGGTCCCATTATCAAGACCTTGACATTTCCCAGTTTAACTCCTATATCATACCTTCTGAGAATGCAATTAACCTTAAGAGGTATATTAAATGACCAGCTGAGCTTCTCTGCTCACATTTCCAAACTGAACCAGTCATGTAAGTTTCTGCTCTACAACAAAAGGAGAATTTGACACTTAATTTCCACAGAAGCTACCCAGGTGCTACCCAGCCTCTTGTTATATCAAAACTAGATGACTGCAATGCTCTTCTGGCCTCCCGGTGTATATATTCAGACCACAAGAATTTACTCAGTATCAATCCACCCAAGTTTTCTCATGTCATCCCACTGCTGCGTTCACTTCACTGGCTCCCTGTTGCTGCTCATATCAGAACTCTGATGCTCACCCGAAAAGCTAAAAATGTAAAGCAGAAAAAGTACCATCTCACCTAAAGAATCTAATCAAACCATGCTCTGTACCTTGTACACTTAGAGACACTTGGCTTGACTGGATCAAGTAAGACATGCATCAGACTTTTGGCACCCAGGTGGTGGAATACACTTCTGCTGGATGTCCGAAAGGCTGAATCTCTTGCTGCAAGTGAAGTTGCAAAAATAAAAAATAAAAAACAAAAAACAACAACAACATTTAATTTTGTGTTTGTGTTTGTATTCTGGTTGGACCGGGTTCTTGAGCTAATGCTTACTTGTACTAACATTATGTTTTTCTTCTACTAGGAATGATGCAGTGCACTTTGTAAATTGCTCTGGACAAGGGCGTCTGCTAATGCTGTAAATGTAAATTTATAGATCTTTTGGACGTTCACTTTAAAAGAAATGTTTTCTATGACTTAATTCAACAGAACACATCGCCAAAGCAAGTTACAACTGCTACAGTCTTACAAGGTACAATCCAAGCAACTTTTTATTTATTCATTCATTTATTAATTCATTCATTCATTATCTTCCGCTTAATCCACATGAGGTCAAGGGACACCTGGTGCCCACCCGGCAACTCTGGGTGCAAGGGCAGGAACAACCCTAGACAGGGCGCCAATTCCTTAGTAGGGCACACACACACAGTCACGCACAAACTGAGGCCACTTTAGAGACACCAGTTAACCTAACATGCATGTCTTTGGACTGTGGGAGAAAACCGGAGTGCCTGGAGTAAACCCATGCAGACACGGGAAGGACATTGCAGACTCCACACAGTAAGAACCCCGACCACTCCACCCTGGGATTGAACTCTGGACCTTTTTGCTGTGAGGCAGCAGTGCTACCCACCGAGCAACTTTTGGTTTAGTGAATGAATTAAGGTTTTCCAAAGGTGGCAGCTTGGCAGTGACTTGCTAGGACTTTAACCACCATGGCCCTCACTTAGTGCTTCATATAGATGATTGTAACTAATAAATCTATGTATTGATTAATCAACCACTTATATAGTTACTTAATAACATAAATACTTATATAACGGTACCAAAGTAAAACAAGAAGCCATAATTTAGGAATCAGAACTTGCTTTTCTCGCTGTCCATCACCGTCTGAAATAGCATGAGGAGTTCGTCGTGAAGGGGCTTCGCTATGTGTGTTATCGCGAGAAGATCCCAATCCTCAGCAGGCCTACAGTGAGATTTCCTCCTACGGCTCTGTATGCGAATCAGCTGGTGTCATCCTCAAAGGTAAGGCGTATTTGTAAATGTTTGTATTCCCTCATGATTAAATGTGTGGACCTGTTCAATGTAGACGGTTGTGCCCTGTGATACAACGATTGTGGGAGTTTATTTTGTGGTTGTAGAGAGAGACATGTCGGCGGAGGACGGTTTCAGCACTGAGCGCTGGTTAGCTCCTCAATGTCGGAGAATGAATGAACACAGCGACCTATCACTCGCCATTGCGCTCTTAATTCTCTTATTTAAAATGCGGTATTTCATAATTGTATGAGGCTATTTTGTTATAATTTAGCTGATCTCTTGCATAGGTCGATGATGGTGCGTCAACTGAAGCATAAAAGCATCTCATGGAGCTATTGATAAGATATTGCAGCATTTTTCTATGTTCCAGATACGAGCACACGCCGACATAATGGCTTATTATCCGACTGAATGTAGTTCTTTGTCTGATATCTTAAGCCGAACTGATCAGACAGCAGACAGATTATATGATACAGTTATTATTTTAGCAGGCGTCATTACAAATAATCATCGGTCTTATTTGCTCTTTGCTTATGTTATTCGAAAAAATGGCCTTCGTACCTTATCGCGTCGTAATCGTATCGTGATTGCAAGTTAGACTATAAAATTCACATTTAGGCTATTAAGCAAACGTTTGATATATACACTTGATGTTTTCCTGTAAAATGTGTTTGTAGGCCTGGTGAAACCGTGAGGGCGTAAATGCTCACAGCACAACGGACTGAAGAGCTCATAGTAATTCCCATCCATATTATTAACTATTGCTATGAACCATATTAATCAAACACACTTTAAATTACAACCTGGTTACATGTTCCAATATATGTATGTGATATGTAGCTTATACTACTATTTTAAATTAATTACTTCTATGGTCTATATATATTACAAAAAGATCAAAATAATAGCATGATATTAATCCAGTCTTTAATATGGATTTTATAGTAAACATGTTCATCAAGAAATCTAAAGCATTAAAGAATACTTCAGAATAGTTCAGTACTATTTTAAGTACCTTCGTAGTACATTATTAATAACACATCAAATGTATTAATTTTCCTAAATGCTTAATCCTGATCAGGGTAACAGTAAATCAAGAGTAAACTGACATGGACATGGGGAGGACATTCAAACTCCACACAAGTCGAATGGAGACTCTCTTAATACCAAGATTGGTATTGAATCCAGGAAACTAGAGTACCGAGGCAGCCATGCACCCTAACACACCCTAAAGTGAATTCCAAACACACCTGTACATTAGACTGAAGTATGTAGCATGTATCAACTATAAAATGTTTAATATCAGACTAAACAATAATTAAAGTGACAAAATAAATTGAATAGTTATGGAATAATTCGACAAACATAAACAAACATAATCATTGGATGAGAAGTGGTAAGTGGAAGCTCATTGACAGACATAGACAGACATTTTGTTGCTAAATAATATTAAAGTGCAAGCATTTTTAAGTTACCACAGAAGTAAATGAGTAGCTCTACTCACAGATGTCTGTGTCAAACGACAATGTATGAAGATCAAGATATAACTTGGTTTAAGGGACAAAAGAGTGGTCTGATTAGGCTGTTTTTTACCATATTTCCAAATTTGAAAAAGAAATATTTTACTCACAATGTCGGTGTGAGTGGGTAGTACGGATGGTATGGACTGTGGTGGCCTAGTGGTTAAGATACTGGACAATGGACCAGACAATGGACTAGAAGGTCCAGGGTTCAAATCCCACCTTTACCACAGATGGGTCCCTGAGCAAGACCCTTAACCTACAATTGTTTGGATTGTAAGACTGTATTAATTGTATGTCGCTCTGGATATATTACATAAAAAAATGTAATGTAAAATGTATGGCCAGTGAACATTTGATTGCTTTATATGTTGTGTATGAGCCACGGGTTATTATGTTTTTTTTTATTATGGAATGATCAGATGTCCTCTTTCCTGATGATATGCCAATATTGCAAGATGATACCCCAATACACTACACACGCACCCACTCGCCAGTCATTTCATTAGCTACATATTTACCTGCTTGTTGATACTGCAAACATGTAACCAGCCAAACATTTGGCAGCAACTACATACCTACAACTTGATATGTACACATGGTAAATATGACCTGCTACCAGCAGCCTGAACCACAGATAGAAAGCAGGATAAATTCATGCTTTCATGTTGTTAATGCCAAATTCTGACCATGCTACCCATATGTCAGAGCAGAAATCCATGCCCATCAGATCAGGCAACATTTGTCCAATCTTCTGTGTTTAATTTTGGTGAATCCATACAAATTGTAACCTTGCCTGTTCTTTGTTGCCAGGAGTGGCACCCGATATAGTCTCCTGCTGCAGTAGCCCATCTTCTTTAAGGTTTGATGTGTTGGGAATTGATTTTCTTCTGCATATCTTGATTGTAAGTGGTTATTTGAATAACTGTCACCGTGATCAAGTCTGGTCATTAACAATACATTTTACCCAGATAACTGCCAATCACTGGATATTTTCTCTATTTAAGACCATTATATGTAAACCGTACAGGTGGCTGAGTCTTGCACCAAATATTATGCCATATGCAAACACACTTAAATCAACTTTCTTCCTCATTCTGAAGCATTGGTTTAGCAGGTTTTCTTGACCATGTCTACATGCCAAAATACATTGTTGCTGCCATGTGATTTGCTGATGGATGTCCTACCTTGCAGCTAAAAGGACTCAAAGGTTCTGCTGCTGACCTCTTGTTGCCAGATACCACAGGACACTTACAGAGGTTTTGTGCAGTCCATGACTTAATAGCTCAGATCTCTTTTTTTTGGCTTCTTTAACGTCACTATCAGCATCAGTTGCCATCTCGGCAAAACACACAAGGTTATATCCATACACAAGTTAATCTAAAAAAAGTCATATGTCAATTTAGAGTAATTAAGTAACCTAGCACACATGTCTTTGGACTGTGGGAGAAACCAGAGTACCCAGTGTAAACCCACGCAGACATGGGGAAGACATGCAGACTCCACGCAGAAAGGACCCATAAGAACATAAGACCTTCTTGCTGTGAGGCAGTGGTGCTACCCACCGAGCCACCATGCTGCCCAATAGCGCAGAGCCTTGCAGTTCTGAAAACAATATGCTTCCGTTATTTTCTGACCTGCATTCATTATATCAAATTATTGGTTTAGATAAAATGTAAAACGATTAAAACACACTGCTATAGATTAAATTCAGATAAAAGGGAGTTAGGATGACAAATCGAACAAACCTCTATATAGAGATTTAGTGAATAAGGAAATACATATCCTAGTGTTCAATACATTTAAACAAAATACAGCTTTCATCTTTTGTTTGTGTGATACAGGACTATACAGTGATACAGGATTCAAAGACTGGTTTCAATATATTAGAATAAAACAAATCTTAATTGGTCAGCTATAAATAGGGCAGTGATAATGATATTTGTGCAACCACGTGAAGAGATTGCAATACAGCCTTAATGTGTGTTGCATTCAAGTAAATATCAATTTCCGGGTGTGTGCTATTTTCTTTTTATATCACTTTTGTTTTGCCATTAAGCTGTTATACCTTAGTAGGTCAACCTTGTTGACTGTGAGTATTTTGCCTGAATATTCAGCCCAGAGCCTAACAGCACACCCACACATATATTCCAGATTGCTGGTGTAAAGAAGCTTACTGCTGAATCATGGGGAATATTTTTGGTAATCTACTGAAGAGCCTCATAGGAAAGAAGGAGATGAGGATTCTAATGGTGGGATTGGATGCCGCTGGTAAAACAACCATCCTGTACAAATTGAAACTAGGTGAAATTGTGACCACTATTCCAACCATCGGTAAGATTGATTCTGAAATTTGGTGATATTTCAGTTTGTATTACACTTTATTACAATAGGACAACCTGAGATCTCGGTAAAAGTGTGTGTTTCCTTAATATTTCCGATATTTGAAAGCTGAAATAACATATCAAATAAAAATTAAAGACAGCAGTCATGGATGTATTGGTCAACTGCCAAGCAAAAAGCCTATGCCACAGAAAGCCAACAGTAAGGATTACATGCAAACCAGTTTTTGCAGACAGTATGAACCCAAGATGCTTTAATCAATTTCATTTTATTTGTTAATAAGCACCTGTTCCTGCATTTCAGGTCTTTGTTAATAAGCATCTGTTCCTGCATTTCAGGCCTGAAACACATTCATTGGGACATTGGGACTTTAGGGCAAGTGATTAGGTTAAAAAACTAAATAATGGTGTTCTTTGAAACAGGTGATTTAAATTTTTGCAGTATCCATAAAAGGCTGATTTTTTGATGAGTAAAGACAGGCAGAGGAACAAATGTGTGATCAAATTTATTTGAAATTTCTAAAAATAGTGCAAATCATTCAAATGGTATGGCACCAAGAAGCATTATTCATCAATAGCTGATATAAACACATGGGCAAGGGATTATCTTAGCAAAGTTTTGTCAAGCACTACAGTATTAAAAAAAACATTCACAAAGGCCAGTTAAAATTTTACTGTGCCTTATGTTAACTTTGTCCAGAAGCAGCATTGACTCCTCTGGGCTTGGAGGCATCTGGGATGGACCATCACACAGTGAAAACGAGTATTGTGGTCAGATTAATCAGTATTCCTGGTATTTTTTGTAATGGACGCTGTGTAATGGGTAATGGACGCTGTATGCTCTGAATCAAAGATGAACAAAGCTTCATCCAGACTGTCCAAAAGAAAGGGTCTGTCATAGTATGGGGTTGTGTCAGTGCCTTTGGCTAAGATAACTTACAATTACAGTATATGATGGCAAAAATGTAGGGGATAATATTTTAATATTTTAATCATAAAGTTATCTTATTCAAAATGTGCTGCAGTTCATCCAATTAAACAGAACAAATTACTTTCTTTATAATGAAGCATGCAATTGGTCAGTGGTCACTGACGATATCCTATATGCTAAGAAAAGCTTACTCTCTGTCACAATAATAAAATGTATCATGTTACGAAGGCATGAAGAGTGTACAGCTACTACTGTCCCAAAAGAGAACATATGGTGACTTTTGAAATAAAAAATGTGATAATGACAACTCATACTGTTGCACAACATAAGATGTGTTTGCAATGAGAATGGGACAAAATAAAACCTGAAACACCAAACTAAATGTGCTAAAAAATAATGACAACATTACAAAGTTGTAAATGGATTACCATCCCTAACTTATTTGGAATGCAGGAATTAATGTTTATTAACAAATAAAATGAAGTTGATCAGACAAACCATTGAAATATTTAACTGTCTAAAAATAAATAAAAGCCATAGTAAATGTAAGATACGTTGCATTTCTTAAATTCCACACTGTCCCTTTTTCTGATATGGTGGTGTAATTGTTGTAAGTGATGCAGTTGTTTTAGAAAAACAGAAACATTTCTATCATACTAGTTGACTGTAGTCATATAATAACATGCATGCAATACGTCTTCAAAAATCAGAATGTTATTATGTAAAGGGGTACACATTGTGCTGTTTCCTTCCAGGTTTTAATGTGGAGACGGTGGAGTATAAGAATATCAGTTTCACTGTTTGGGATGTGGGTGGCCAGGATAAAATCCGACCTCTCTGGAGACACTACTTTCAAAATACACAAGGTAACCCATCAATCTTACTTACCTAAACAGACGTTTCCAAATCGTTCCCCAGTTTGATGCTCCTCTTGGCCTACTTTGCAGGTCTGATCTTCGTGGTGGACAGTAATGACCGAGAGCGAGTAAATGAAGCCAGGGAGGAACTGATGAGGATGTTGGCAGAGGATGAGCTGCGTGATGCCGTTCTCCTCGTTTTCGCCAACAAACAGGTCTGCTACATGTTTTTTGCATTTCTCACATCCTGCTTCCCATCTGTCCTATCCCTTTTGAGGACAAATTGTATCTGATTACACTCAGTACTTGCATTTTTAATTATGCAAACATTGCCTTAACTGTTGTACTTTTTATCTCAGGACCTGCCTAATGCAATGAATGCAGCTGAGATCACAGATAAACTGGGCCTCCACTCTCTGCGCCATCGCAACTGGTACATACAAGCCACTTGTGCAACCAGTGGGGATGGCTTGTATGAGGGCCTTGACTGGCTGGCCAATCAGTTGAAGAATAAGAAGTGAATGGTCTTGGTCAGGTTTGGAGGGCTAACTGGGAAAAGGGAGGGCAAGTGGGTCATCTTTTTATTTCATTTTGTTGTTCTTTTTTGGCTTTTGCAAATGTATGGCTATTAGAGCCAGATGGTATGTGTAAATGGACTTTTATCACATCTAAATATACACTATATGAACATGTGCAGATAGAAACCTACACAAGCATACATTTACATCTCTCCTCGAGGTGACTTGTCTTTACTTTGAAACAGTCATATGAAATACTACAATGATTTACTGTTACATTTTCTTTGTCTTTTTCACAATAACACAAAGCGTTTTCTATACATAGACAAATGAACATTTTCCTCTAAAACATATAGATATGATCACCACTTCAAAACGGTATTTACATTGTATATTTTTTAGAGAATATTTCAAGCTCTTAATGCAGTTTATCTCACTCCCGCAACCACACACAAACAAAACCCACATGCTCCTGCTCACATTAAGCAGCTCTGTGTCTTTCCTGGTACATAACTGTGCAAATCAGAGCTGAGTAGGCTGTAAAAACATGCTCCCCGCTGTGGTCTTCTGCATGGCTTCTTGTTCTTCACTGTGCCTGTTAAACTCTTGTGGTTCACTAGATGATAGACTGCATGTTTGTGTTGTGGAGGTGTAGAGCTGCTCTTTGTTGCATGCTGCTTTGTGGTGATGCAGTTTCAAATCTGGTATCATGAATACCAATTAGGAATATTTGACTAGAATGTATAGATGGTTCATGTAATGAAGAATGGACACTCTTCACACGTCATGCATGCTACTGTGACTGGTCTGTCAAATGTTTAGCATAAAACTGGATTCAATATGGAAGATGAAAATCTTTATGCTGGTAATACTTAATTTGTACAGTACAGTAAATGTTTTGATAGACAATAATGTGCACACATGAATGGGGATAAAAATCACATTTGTTATTTGTCAGCATCATGCTTTTTTGCATGGCATGCATGCTATACTGTTGTCCTGTTAGTTAGTTGGTTAGTTAGTTAGTTAGTTGGTTAGTTAGTTAGTTAGTTAGTTAGTTAGTTAGGTAGACAGATAGATAGATAGATAGATAGATAGATAGATAGATAGATAGATAGATAGATAGATAGATAGATAGATAGATAGATATAGTTAACAGATGGATAGGTAGTTTGATAGACAGTATGATAGGTAGTGTAATATATAGTTAAGTAGAAAGATAGATAGATAGATAGACAGATAGATTGATTGATTGATAGATCAATAGATAGATATATACATAGAAAGATAGATAGATAAATAGATATTGGTGAAATGTCCTTTCTGTAGTAGTCCCTGCAGTTAATTATTTGTGTATTAATTGACAATTGGTATTGTTACTGAATGATGTATTATTACAGTCTTTTGACACTGTGTTTTAAAATATTTCTAGATACAGATAAATATAGCTCATGTTTGCTTTATGCTGTGAGGAGCTGTCTAATGTAAGCAAATACATATGATAAACTACAATTATATACACAAAGACAAGCTACATTGTTTTGGGATAAACTGCATTATGTTGCATTTCTCTTTTTTTTCTTGGTGTGTGTTGTCCCTGTCAGTATTCTGCTTATTCTACACAATGTGAGGGTTTGTAACATATTACCCCCAAAGAATGTGAATTCTGCTTTGATATTTATTTTCTCATATTGTATCATATGCTCTTGTATTTATTTTATTTATTTGAATGTTGTGCGCAGGAGAATGAATACGCCTCACATTTGATTAGGCTAATCCATTTTCAGACAGTACCTACACATTCTGTAGAATAAAAATATCCTCTCTGAATGCTACTAATGCATCTGTTTAAAAAGTAGTGCATGGTACTTGGTAACCATTATCCCGTGAATGCTGGACTACTGCCTTTTTATTATGACAATGTTTTACTGACCATTCTACAATATGCTGCAACAAAAACAGCAAACATAACCGATCCTACAAACAATACATGTATGTTACTAACACCACTGCTGGTGATTCTGAGGGTTCTTTACACTGAGGAGTCCTTAATGCCGATTTACTGAACCAGCAGTACTGGAAACTTTTTTTGCAAATCTCTCAACACAATAGGATTCCACACTCTCTCACTCTGGAGTGACACTAACAGACAATAAATCCCCTCTGTCATGTTCGTTTATTTGTTTTAAAGGCAGACACTTTTACAACATAACCACATGCATAATGTAGCACTGGTGCAATGTACTACTGTGTTACTGAATCTCAGCAAAAACAAAGTGTGATAGATAGACAAAGAGTTACAGATTTGTTATTGTCCCTGATTTCCAACACCATTTACACAAAGCATCTAAAGAGTCTTAAATTATAATTTTTCCAATATATTTTATTTTTGTGCTATCCACACTTGCTTAACTGTAATGTGTGATTCACAACCTGTGTCCTGTCAGTTATGTTTGTGGCCTTATATTCTGTATTACAAACAAATTAATAAACATGGTTTAAGTTATTGACTTAATGAAGTGAACTGTTTTTTGTTTGATTGTTTATTGGTACTGGGGGTATGGGGCTGGCATCGAGATGTGAGTTTTAGCAGGTTTTTTTTTTTTTTAATGGTTGTTTGTTTAATGTTTGTAGGTAAGACTTTGGAAAGGTGGCTCACCTTTTACATGTGTGTTTTAACTCAGTTTTGCCTAGTGTGATTCTGATTGCTGTTGTTTCAAATGTTTTTTGTGTGACCATGTTTACCAGGTATTTTAATAACTTAAACAGTTTAAATATTTTAAAAATGATACATATGCATATGAGTACCCCAACCTTAAATGGTGATTTCTAAAATCTCTTTCTCTCACCTCACCACACATAGTACACCACATATTGTACACTGACTGGACTTTTAAGATTGCTCCCAAATTAAAACAATGAACATTTCCACTCGCTTGTGTCCACAATACAAAATACCATGGCTTTGTGCAAGCCACTGAGTATTCTCTTCGCTATCGATAAATAGTGCAATTATTCATCAGAAGTGCAAAAATATCAGGGTGCGTGTGTTAATCCTACATGCAGCCATAGTGACAGTCTGATAAGATAGTGGAAATAAAGTGCACATTTATCTGGTAAGCCTGCTGAGGGTGCCTTATTACCACGTTGTCACGAACACTCGTGCAGGGTCCAACTGGCACTGTAATAAAACCAGACTCCTGCTATGCACAGAACACTGTAAACAAAGTCAATTGGATTTGTGCAAAATCTTATTCAAGTCCTGATAGTATCTACCTATTCATAATTCTGGTAGATGTTGACCTACCTCTCCTGCCATGGAAACCTATATAGTACAATTTTGTTTAAGTAAACTTGTGAACTCATTTTTCTACAGCAGTGGTTAGATGAATTTTGCAGATAGTGATAGAAAGAGAATGAGAGACTGAGCTTTGCTGAGCTTTGAGTTATTTCCTTGGCAGACATTAACTTACTGGGAATGTATCTCAAAGTCCCAGACTGTGATACTGTGATGTGACCTCCTTCCTAGTCCTCACTGGTATTTTTCAAATAAAAAAGTAATTTATCAGAATAGGGATAGAAAGCTGTTACTGAAGAATTACTGATAAATTAAAAAAATAATATAATACATTTTATGATTTGACAACATGTTGTAATATACAGTTTATTACTAGACGGCAAATACCATCAATAGTCAATAGTTGATTTGACAACATGTTGTAATATACAGTTTATTACTAGACGGCAAATAGCATATTTGCTTTAACAAGCTGTTGAATAAGTGTCCCTAATAAATGAATTGGTGTGTGGGATATACAAGTTCTGATGGAACAGCAGAATGGGGAAGAAAGGTAAGTGACTGTGAATGTCGAGTGGTAGTTGGTGCTGGTGCTTCACACACAACCATCACTAGGCTTTACAGAGAATGGTCTGAAATATAGAAAATATCCATTGTGCTGGCACATGATGCTGATGAAAATGCATTTTTGATGCTGATGTCAAAGGAGAATGGCTAAGGTTGAGCTGACAGAAAAGGAACAGTAATAAATACCTTAATACCAACTGAGCCACACAACACAGCCTACCTTTATGTCCATCTCTTTATGATCACAGTGTAGCTTACAAGCAAAATAAGGTGCAATGTCACAAAGCTCAAATAATCTCAGACAGGTTTTATGAACATGATTTACACTGTTCAAAAAAATCAGGGGGTATTTCATTAGGGGATATTTCATTTTGGGGTATCCCCTAATTTATGTAAGCAGTATAGTTCACTCAAATGACCTCTACAGTCACCAGACCTCAGCCCAGTAGAGGCATTATTACTAATAAGTAATTCTGTATATATTACTTTGACATTTATCTAAACAAAACATTATTACAAATGTTTTGTGCTGTGATAAATGCAATATCTGTGGTGTTTTTAACTTTTTATAACAAAACTGATTGCTGTTGGCACCTAGTTTAGCCCCGGTTCAGTTCAGTTCAGTTACTGGTGGGGAATGTTACATCACCAGGAATTGTTTGTGTGCGTGTTGTTTTCAATCACTGCTTTATAAAACCGGTGATGCAGGAAGCACCAGTCTTTTTAAACCTGTTGGTCCACTCTGTGCTCATAAACATCTCCTGTTTGAAAAAAGATCTAGAAGTGTGCTGACAAAAGGCCAATTATAGTTTTATGTGCACCCTGTTACTAGAAGAAAAATGAGACCAAGCTTTCAACAATAGCATTTTAACAAATAAACTTAAATAAATAATGCATGTGTGCTTTTGATATGACCAGTTTTCAAAAAACAGACAAATACACAACTAAACCATCTATCTCATAATGGGTGTGTTTCTAAGTTTCTGTAACATAAGAAACAAAGGAGTGTATGTTACATATGTACAGGACAAATCAACTTCCTTTTAAAAATGTTTTAAAATGTGTATTAAAAATTATAGCTCTCAACTGTCTATGATCACATAATAGTTTAAGTTAATGTAAACATAAAGAGCTCAATATAAGCTAAACAAAAATATATTATCTTTAAAACCAAACATCGTATTTGGTTGTTTATCATAGGTTGTCATGCTGTTCATAAGTTACCTGAGTGTAACACAGTCTTACATAGTCATGTCAACATTGCATTTCACATCAGTCAAGAGAGTTTGAGGAAATAATTGACAGCACATTGATGTATTATTCACCTTTAATTATTTTTGTATATTGTTATTTGCATCATTTGAGGCATTTAGAAATGTACCCAATGCATTCCTATCTATAGGCTTGCACATTCCATGAAAGGCTGTTTAGACAGTTATGCCCCAAGCCTTTCAGACTTGGTGTGCATTAGCAAGTTAGAGGAAAAATAAGTATATTTCCTTGTTGTGGAAATGCATGGGTTGTTGTCAAGTCAAGTCAGTTTTATGGCGTTTTGTACAATGAAACTGTCTCAAAGCAGCTTTACAGTTTTAGTTTATCTTCTATTGACTAAGGCCAATACCAAACTGAGGCTAGGGCAACATTGGAAAAGAAAAACATAAGAATGAATATATGTAAACATTTAACTAATATAGCTAGCCAAATTCGTTTTTAGGAATAGTTCAAAAACAGAAATTAAGTAAATCTTAACAGACTAATAAAATATGGAATAAAATATGAAAAATATGCATATCTGTATTGTTTTGTCCAGTATACAGAATCACTGCAGGATCCCAGCCAAGCAATGTATGGAGGGAATTATTGGCCTCTGGCCCGGGCATAACCAGGCATCACCAGGGCTTGATAACAGATAAAACTTGAGTGGAACTGATGTGGAGGAACATCTTTGTGTGTGTAGCTCCAGCTGTACCAGAACACAAGCTCTAAGAAAAAATGTGGTTAGTTGCTGTTAAGAGCTACATAATCAGTTAACAATCACTGATACCATGTGTAGCATGAACCTCCGGCAGAATTAGCTATAGCAGCATATCTAGAACGAGGGGAACCATAACATAACACAGCCAAGCGGGATCACATAAGACATCAGCAACCCACCTCTGCAGCAATCAACAAACCGGGGTGATCGCACTTGGGAGGCAAAAATACAGCAACCCATCATCCCAGGTCACAGTAAATCTTCTTGACTATGAACCCCCAGCTCTGTCCTTAATCAAAAACAAGGATTCAGAGCCCAAGATCAAATATTCTGAAGCCCAGCCCCGCTGGACAGCCCACCATACATTCCCGGCCAAAGGTCATGGCATGACAAGGCCGTCAAGTCAGACATTACCCCAGACATTGGCCCCAGTAACCCTAGTCATGCATCCAAGTCTAATTAAAAACCTGTGTAAATGTGTTTTTAGCCTGATATAAAAAATGTAAGTGTCTTAATCTCAAACTAAAGTATGAAATTAACAGCATTGTTGAATTGCTTCTTGACCCACATTCTCTTGAGATATAAATCACAGACATATGTCCTGAAATTTTGCTTTAGAATTTGCTTGTATAATTTAGAAAACATTGTTTAATTACTGCAAGCTGTAATGGTCCAGATACAGAAAACACACCCAAATCATGACACTATGGAATAAGGTTCTTATGGTGGAATTTAGTGTTTTTCTTTCTCGAAATGAACTTTAAAATTTGGAATGAAATTTGAACACATTTATCTGACTGTGAACTTGGGGAGTCAATCACACATGATTGTTAAACCATTGATTAAGAACTCCCAACTATAATTTCATGATTAAATTAACTCTTTTTAAAAGTTCACATACTGTTGCCACTCAGATAAATGTAGTACCGGTATATAAAAAAGTATAATATTTTTGTCCCATTTGTTTAACTGGGCTCTCACTAACTACTTTTAGTTAATGAGTTGTATGAAACCCTAATGATGATTATTAAGTCATATTTACGCAGAAATACAGACAAATTTAAATTGTTCATGAACTTTGAAGCGCCACTTTTAATGCACCAAAACCTGAATTTCTTATAACCCTTATACTGATCGTTATGAGGGGTGCCAAAAACCACGGAGGGCACGGATTTTGTTCTGCTATCAGGATATAGAATGACAGTCCCCACACTGTAGCATTTCAAAATCCCATTTTCATGAATATCTGCAGATGTTATTTTATATAGTGTGTTTAAATAAGTAGATATGTTCCTTTAAATCTTAACCAAAATTTAACTTATCCATACAAGCTTATATACACATATATTTTTTAATTGTTTCATTTTTGTAGGTGTAGGAAGGATTCCAATTGCTCAAAGTTTCCACAGTTCCATTCATTGATAAATACTCTTAAATAGGTTTTATTCATTGCAGGCCATCCAAGTAAATTGTGACGCTTTCCAAAATGCCTCGCTAAATGAAGTTTGAATTGACCTTTTCGCTAAATTCTTATTGTCAATAGTCTGTGCATGACAAACAAAAATTAGAAAACATGACTTTCATCTGAGTGATCTTTTTGGTAGCTGTTTGAATAAATGTTTTGGTACTGTATTCCAGTTGCACGTGATTCATGGGCAACTATTTCACTAGAACTGAGTGATTTTTGTTTTGAAGTGACGCACAGCTGCAATGGTGTGAACCTTGGCGATCTACCAACCTTTTTGTAGTCGGATTGGGAAATTGATGGACAATGTAGCTATTATATAAATCATAATTCTAGCACAGAAACAGTAGACACTTGTACACAGTGACGTCCTTTCTTACGTCTGACAACCCTTGCCACTTATTATTAACACTAGGCCATTGAAGTTAGAAAAAGTAAATCTAAAACGGAGACCAACTTCAGAGCTTCACACAATACACATTTATGCACGTGATATCTACATGTTACATTCATCATTTCCAACCGTCTTTCCAGCGGTTAAGAATGTGTTTACTGTTTTCTTCTTCGTAGTGAGTACATTTCACAGTGATGGTATTTCGACGCTGAGACATTTGATTGGTGCATTGATCAGCCCGTGAGCCAATCAGCGGCTGCGACATTTTTACACTCAGTTGTAAGCAGGTAGGTGAAATTACACCGAAACCACCTGAGCAACCACCGTACAGTCTCTCTTCCTGTCGAAAGGGCGCCTTTGTTTTTGGACTTCAGCTACTTGTGAACTTATTTACCGGAGAGTGGAAATAAAGAAGAACTGGGCAGCCTAGATTTTGCTCCACACGCGCTCCTTTAATCGGTGTGTGAATCACAGTACAGAGGTAATCAGTCGGAGTTACGGAATCAGACTAAGCGCGCTGCTGCACAACTTTGGATTCACAGTAGCACTCACTTTTAGGCGATGCTACTGTTTTTTGATATCAGATGTAGAACACTGGATCTGTACAGAAGTTGTATGTATATCTGGCACGAGTAATTCATGTTATTGGACTGGAATATAAAGATGTGTGCTTCAGCAGTGCAGGTGCTCGCGCTGTGCGTCGCGCTGTCATGGCTGTGGTTCCCCTCACCCGCACGCGCCCAGACTCCTGAGGGCAAGCAAGGTGCGTTACGTTTGCTCATAAAAATAAATCAGTAACTTATTTACACATTTTGTTATTCACTTCACGTGTTTGTTCTTAAGATGTTGTATTTTTGTATTCTGTGCATTCTAAGATTTTGATCTTTATTGTGAATTGTAAAGATCTCGAAACAGGACTAGCCTACATTTATTTTCTACATTTATAGGCGCTATAAACGTGTATATATAGATATACAGATGTAGGACTGTCGATCAGCAAAAACGTTAAAACCATGGATATACTGAATAGTAAACAGAACTAAGTGCACTTAGTAATGACCAGTAAGTTAACCTTTGCTAATTTACTTGTTAAGTAGTTTTTTGTTGCGGGATAAGAGATTCAGGCATAAAGATTTGAATTACTTTGACAAGGTCCAAACCCAACAACGTTCTGCATCCGTGTATGGGGTTGTCATATCATATCCAGACAGAATTTCTGCTTAAGAAAGAGGGAGTCTTAGCCAAGGGATCTTACCAAAATGGCAACAGTGGCCTGTACCCAGATAACAGGGGTCAGTTATGACATAGACCAGGAAAACCTTGAGTTAAAACGTGGAAAAAAAAACACATAAAACTGTGACAATTAAAACACTATTGCCAGTATTTCTGTTGTAATGACCAAATGCTTGCTTCACAGAATAAGTCATTACCTTTCAAAAAATATATGCATTGTTTTACACTCAAGTCTCTAAACTTTGTTAGTAAGTTTTAATACTATTGTGTTATTACATATACTTTTTTCATATGTTTAGTGAAACACAACAAAACCAAACAAACCCGAAACTGATGGTTTAACGTAGCAACACTTGTTACTTGTTACAGGGTATATCTTTTAAACAGGGCATATAAATCTAGATAAAGGAACATTATTGTTGAATAACATTAAGGTGTAGGACAATGATGTAATGGCATGATTACCCATCATAAATATTGTAAAACCAACATTTCAGGAAATGTTTTAAAGTACTTGTTTTTTTAACATGGCTGAATCAGTGCTCACCTCTCCTCTGTGCCAGAACCAGTTGACTGAGTTAAACCTGTTTTTTGTTTGTCAAACGCAGTAGTAATGACAATCTGTGATTTTTTTAGGCAAGTGTGTGTGTGTGTGTGCGTGTTGACAGTAAGAAAAAAGAGATGCATATCTGCACAACTTTCTTACACTATTACCAATAGCAAGGATTAAAATTTTCGGGTTAATTTAAAAATGTAATATTTATAAATCACGAAAAATGCATACTTAGTTGGGCTATATTCACTAAAATCTGAAATGAAGGAGTTTGCAATAAATGCTTGTAGTTTTTAGTTGTTATTTAGGTTTTTGATAATTTGTAAATATGCATTAGATAATTCTGATTATTCCTTATGTAATCTGTGTGTGTGTGTGTGTGTGTGTGAGAGTGAGTGAGAGAGAGAGGGAGAGACACAGAGAGAGAAAGAAATATTAAAATACCATTTATTGGAATGTTGGATGATCTGCGGAATAATTGATTAAGCGAGTTGGGGCAAGCCAGGTACAACAATAACAACAACAGGTGAATTGGCCAGGTGATGTCACACGTGGCAGGTGGCACTGCTGGCAGGAATCAGGTGACACTCTGGAGTTCCCAAAACACTTCTGTCAGCTATGCGTGTAGTTCATTATTAATGAAGGCATGAAAATGATTTGTGTGCTAAATTCAGTGGCTTTCATTTGGCATGGCTATAGTATTTACGTCTTAATTAAAGATTGTTTGGGGAAGGTTTACGTTACAAGTTTGTATTACATTTCTATTTAAAATATATTTTTGAAAAATGTTAATAGACATGCTACATGGCATATAAAGAGCTTAATTTAGAATGCTCAGTTCCAAGAAGCAGTTTTAAACCTTGGTCTTACTCACTTGGAGGTTGTACATGATTTGCAATTACATAAAAGGACATACTGAAAAATCTTATGTAAGGTCCTGTTTACATGCAGTATCTAACATAATTAGTTTATGTCGCAGGACATTCTGTGCAGGACTGCAATCAGATCAAATGTACAGATGTACAGGTCAGGCATATCTAGTATGCTATTAATGTTAGTGGCCACATATGTTGTGTTTGTGATATTACTTCAACTGTAGAATGCTGCATTTGTGAGCTGCAAGGCTTCTCATTGGAACCTGAATAAGGTCATTTGTATTTGACCATGCTCATTGTATCCAGTGCCTGATTCATAATGAAATGTCACAATTTAACCGATCAGAGGTGATCACACCTGTTATATCTTTTATTCCTAGTAACGTACAAAGTACAAAGTAACGTCTGCAGATCTTGTCCTAATGCTGTGTAATACAGTATGGATAATATGAATTTTACAACACCATTATTATTATCATTATCATTATCATTATCATTATCATTATTATTGTTATTATTATTATTATTATTATTATTATTATTATTATTATTATTATTATTATACTGCTTAAAAAAATAGGATAATGAGATAATGAAATATTGCCTAATTTTTGTGGGCAGTGTATTATTATTATTATTATTATTATTATTATTATTATTATTATTATTATATTACGGATTTAGCTCTTTTGGTGCCAGTCAATTTGACACCCAATCAATTAATGTCCTGATCAGAGTGTACAATAATAATAGTAAACTTATACGGCATTTATATAGTGTTTTTTTTCAAGGCCCCAAAAATGGTATAGGTTTATAAATCCTAAAATATTAATATTCTAATATTAATATTAAAATATAAAAAACAGGAACAGTTTGACCAGTCTTCAGTGTGTGACTTTGTAGAGGATAGGGGCAAATACAGGTACACATGGTAAAACATCTGTTCGAACAGAATCCATTCCCATATATGGGTGTGGTCTGATATGGTTATTATTCTTATTATTAAGAGTATTACTCTTACCCAATTTAACTCATATAGTACCTTGCTAGACACATTAGCTTCTGTAGGTGAACATATGTTCTCACACACATAACAGCACAGCCTCTGGTACAGAAAGTTTTGTTAAACACTTGCGGCATTGGCGTGAACAGTCTGAATGCTGAATGCAACGTTTGGCATGTATTGTGGGCCCCTTAGGGATGGGGATGGTGATGATGAGCAGGCGTGTGTGTGTGTGTGTGTGTGTGTGTGTGTGTGTGTGTGTGTGTGTGTGTGTGTGTGTGTGTGTGTGTGTCTGTGTG
>JAUZSU010054812.1:0-21128 GCA_034780255.1 Parotocinclus maculicauda | reverse complement strand
ACACACACACACACACACACACACACACACACACACACACACACACACACACATACACACATACACACACACACACATACACACATACACACACACACACACACACACACACACACACACACACATATACACATACACAAACACAAACATATGCAAAAGTTAGAAATGTAAATTCTTACTCTTTGCAGGGACATTTCATCATCAAAATAATATACACACTTGGCAAACACACACATGCACACTCACAAACACCCATACACACACACACAAGCGCACACACACACACATACACACACACGTGTATCTTTTGATCATGACAGGGAATATCAGATCCTTCTATCCTTATTTGCTATCCTTAATCCTTATTCGGTCCTCACAATGATATGCAGACTTGCAAACAAACACACACATGCGTGCAGACACACATACACACGCACACAGAACCTGAGGTGTATTGTTGCTATGTATTTATGTATTTATGCTATCCGTGTGTGTGTGTGTGTGTGGTCAGGCCGTTAGACAGTCCTGAGGTGGAGCAGGTGTTGCGGGCGTGCGAGTGTGTTTTAGAGGTATTGGATCAGCTGGATGAAGAAGTCTATGCTAACTGGTGCGTGGGTTTGGACGAACTGAGCCACACTCACATGAACGAACCACTTCTCTGTCTGGACTCGGAGAGCGGACTGTACCACGTCAACTTCAGCCCTGCAGTAAGAATCTGCACACAAACACACATAGATGCACGCACAAATACACACAAGACATTTCAAGGTTTGTTCAAATTTACATAAATATACATAAATAAATATTTTATTAAATGTGCAGTCATACAATATATACGTTTCATATGTATGTTCTTTGTCTGAATATATATGTGTGTGTGTGTGTGTGTGTGTTAGTTGACCTCAGTGCTGAGGGAGGTGAAGTATCTGGGGATGCTAAAGAATCATAATATACCCAAAGCTGCACTGCATCTTTATTCCAAACAGGAGACACTTTACATGGTAAGGGTGTGTGTGTGTGTGTGTGTGTGTGTGTGTGTGTGTGTGTGTGCTATGTAATGTTTGGTGCTTATCATAAATCCCCTTCCCCTTTCTATCGAGTGTGTGTGTGTGTGTGTCTGTTCTATGTAATGTTTGGTGCTTATCATAAATCCCCTTCCCCTTTCTATCGAGTGTGTGTGTGTGTGTGTGTGTGTGTGTGTCTGTGCTATGTAATGTTTGGCGCTTATCATAAATCCCCTTCTCCTTTCTATCGTGTGTGTGTGTGTGTGTGTGTTTGTGTGTCCGTGCGTGTGCAGTACACTACCACACTCTCTCAGGTCACTCAGTGGTACAACAGGCTTCACAGCACTATAATGGATGTAGAGCTGCGATTGGTTGAAGAAGAAATGGAGGAGGTGCGGCGTATGCTAAGCCCCGCCCTAAAAGACCTGCGCTGGAGCCAGGAGGAACTGTGGGATTACATCAAAAGGTTCTGCCCCGTTCTCACCTCAGTAAAATGTCCTCGATCTTAATATAAAGTATCTACAGTAGTTCTGCCAACATGAGAGACAAAAGTTTTTGGACACACCTTCTTATTATTGAGCTTTGCTATTTAAAGCAACACTATTTTGTAACACATTTATAACTTACTTTTGTTGACAGGGGTTTAACATTACGGGCTGTGTGTCAAATTATTTTAAGGGTACAACAAATTTCCACTGTTATACAAGCTGTAGAGTAATTTACATCATATCAAAGTGTCATATCTTCAGTGCTGAAGATAAAAAGATCTAATAAAATAGTTGAGGTGAAGCACCAAATGAAAAAAGCTCAGGTTATGGGAACTGGATCTGCCTGCATGTCCATGTTTAGCATTTAATAAAGCATTCTGTTTGCTCTCCAGCACTAGTGGTCTGGTGCGTGCCCTATCTGAGCGTGTGCAGAAGAGCCAGGACAACCTGGATTCTGTGCAAGCACTGATGGGAATTTTGAGCCATTCAGCCTGTATCCGACGCCGGAATAGTCTCCGGGGGAACCTGCTTTACATGGACGATATACAGGAGAGCTTTAAACAGCAGTACAGCCTGGTCACACAAACAGGACACAGAATACACTCTCTCGTACAGGTAAAAGGGGAACAGGTGTGTCCTTTGTCCTACCCATGCGTGTTTGTGCTCTATTAAGTGTTCTCTGTCTCTCAGGAAAGTGGCAGTCTGCTGGCGGCTAATGTCGACTCGAAATCCTGGGAGGCTTACACACAATACGTGGATCGTATGGTTCTGGCCGGGTTCTGCAGCGCCGTCCGACGCTCGCTGCAGTATCTCGTAGCTAACACAGACGTGGCCCCGCGTATAGCGCCGCTGTTCGAGGTCCAGCTCACGCTGACCACAGACATGACATTCCACCCCTCGCTCGAGCTCTCCATGAAGGGCAACTTCTACCACGTCATTGATAAGATGGTGGCGGATATTTTCAGGATGGCCTCCTTTATGAAGCGAGTGGCCAAGCACAAACAAGAGGAGACCTACCAGGTGCGTGTTGGTGTGGCAACATGGTAGGGTGATAAGGTTTCATAGGTGAGTTGCTTGGGCACTGTGGATGAGGGCAAACACAAGAGATGAGCTACCATTGGTGGAGAGCTCATCTCATTTGCATAATATCTGATTCAAACTATTTATTACATTTATTTGATTAAAGCTATATTTGTATAGGAATTTGCTAATTGCTGTATGGAGGTCATTGAGCAGTACTGGCGCCAGAAATGTTCTTGAGGGCACGATGAACTGAACCCCCCCCCCCAAAAAAAATAGCCAGTGCCCATCCGGCAACTCTGGGCGCAAGGCAGGAACAACCTTAAACAGGGCACCAATCCATAGTAGGGCACACACACAATCACACAGGAGCCACTTATGAGACACCTATTAACCTAAAACTCATGTCTTTGGACTCGCTGGAGGAAACTGGAGTACCTGGAGTAAACCCACACAGACACGGGGAGGACATGCAGACTCCATACAGAAAGGACCCAGGTCTCTCCACCCTGGGACTGAACCCAGGACCTTCTTGCTGGGAGGCAGCGGTGCTACCCACCGAGCCACCGTGCCGCCCCATTTTGAAATATCCCTAATAAAATATACCCTAATTCGTATATTTAAATGTGTAACTCAGCAGGTTCGGTACCCCATCATCCCCCATGTTCCAGCTCCCACTGTTTGTGAGTTCTATATCATTTCTGTGGGGGTGTGTTTTTATGTACACAGGTGGATGTAGACCAGACACCAGAACTGTGCGAGTTAGCTCAACTGATTCGTGGCCGCGCGCTGGCCGCCATTGCTAAAGTCAAAGACTTTCAGAGCTCCCTCCTCTCCTATCATTACCTGTGGACCGGAGACAGGGCGGAGTTTATGAGGCAGTTCCTGCTCTACGGCCACGCGCTCTCGACAGAAGAGGCAGAGCTGTATGCTGATTATGAGCTCGCCAAGAACCCACCCAAACTGCAGAACTTTAAAGAGCAAGTAAGTCTCAGTCTGTGAGTGAAACAATAAAGCTTTCAGCTGCTCTTTCATAACAGTGGGGTGGCAGATTGGAAAGTGGGGACGGGGATTTAAATATGCAGTACTGTGCAAAAGTATTTGGCCAACGTTAGATGATCAGCCATAATGACCATATTTAACACAAGGGTAACAATTGAAACCAAAAACATTACGATACATTTACAGCATTGAGCAGACGCCCTTAGCCAGAGAGACTTATAATTATCAGTTCAATACAGTCTATTACAATCCAATCAATTGTGGGTTAAGGGCCTTTGGTCAGGGACCCAACAGTGGCAGAGGTGGGATTTGAACCCTGGACCTTCTGGTCCATAGTCCAGTACCTTAACCACTAGGCCACCACAGTCCAAGTTATCTGATAACAATGACTGATTAAATATGGAGTTCTTTACGTAAGACGTTCCACAACGTTCTGAAGGTTCCCCAGAAAGTTCACCAAGTCACATGAATTCCTGTGTGAATTAATAGAATTGAGAGAAGCTTTGCGAGGGCAGGCACATTTCTGCATGGGGTGTAATACACAAAGAACTCCAGCAGCACAATCTGTGGATTTACTGAATCAGGATTTGTACAGCTTACTTGACAAGGGGCAGTTTTGTCAGGGGCACAGGGGGCAGTTTGAGTCCGTCTGGAAGTTCGATGACGTTCATCTCTCCCGGGCATTTAGATGTGTAGTTCTCCAGGCTCTGCGTCACCTCCTTTTTCTCTGTGGGGAAAATGATGAAAACAATAAGGGTTTAGAAAAGAGGGAAATTTGCTAAGTATGACTGAGGTTTGGGTTCTGAAAAGACTGGGAAGAACGTGCAGATCATCAGCTTTTGTCTGATACATATTAACAGGTGATATCCACTTCATGTTTCTCCAGAGTTCTCAGTTACAATGCATGAACATATTTAATCCTTTATATTTATATCCTTTAAGTTTTATTCTAAATAGAATAAAACAACCTTGAAGCCCTCTAGGAATGTTAATTTAATCAAGGCCATGTTGCAAAGTGAGCATGTTAATGAAAGCTATTGAACTCAAATCTAGGGGTCCCTGTAAAAATGCACACACATTAATCATTTCACTATGTATGCGCCGCAGATAACGTCTACACGAATGCTGCATTACAGTAGTCCAGATCACATGGTGCACTTAAGATTCAGCCCCAGAACAAGATGCTTAAAACAGAGCCTGTTCAAAAAACGAACGGGATATAAAAAGACGTTTGTGCATGCAGACTAGGGGTGGAGTAAAAATTAGATTTTTAGATGCATCGCGATTTGGACGTTAACGATTCTGAATCGATTAACAAATATCAATAATCGAGCACATTTGCATCTGAACATGTAGACCAGCTTCTGTTCTTACACAAGAACTTAAACATTAGCATCACTGAGCTTTGGTAAATGGTGGAACCAGACGCAGCGTACAGAGACTATACTGGTGTTTATTGGAGTAATCAACAGGCAGAATCAGGGTCAACTGACAGTCCAGAGTCATTGAATAAATGTTTTAAATGGTATCTTTTGTTGAGTTTTTATTACACAATACCTACTTTGACCTTTTTGGGTCCTGCACCTGAAAAATAACCGAATGTATGAAAAAACTAAAACTAATACTAAAACTATCGAACACTAAACTATAATGAAAAATCCAAAACTATTATAACCTTGATTCACAGGTGTAGTGAGTTTGGCAGATTTTTGATTATTCTTTCCTGCCCTATGAGGTGCAGCTTTAGTTGCAGTGTGAGATTATGTAGCACTAAAAATTAACAAAATCAACACGGGAGACTTTGATTTCCTAAGTACTTTTAAGAATAAGGCACCTGTTTTCTGTTTTGCCATTGCAGCTGTGTTGATAGACCATAATTAGTTATGACTGATGCAGATTCCTAGGAAAATTAAGCTGGTGACTACATCATTCGGTGATTGCTGTGTTCTTGTTTCAGAATCAGGTCAGATCGGTTTTCTTTTTTTTCTCAATTTCTATCATGACTCATGACTGAGTCTCTAGGGCCTTGACTTCCTCTCAGTTGACTGATTATTGTCTGAGATCAGACCTATGACAGTATCATCTGCAAACCTAATTATGTTGTTAGACCTAAGAGTATGTTTGAGTGTTAGACTATAACATGATCCAGGACATAGCCCTGTGGCACTCCTGTGTTCAGTGTACAGGGGAAGACTGGTACTTAGCCAGATGAGCTGTTAGTTATCTGTTGATTTAAAAGATTAGAAATAAATTTATACAAGTGGGTGTGGAGACCAAGGTTGTGAAATTTAGCAAGTTAGCAGCAAGTTTGCTGGGAGATGATGTTTGTGGTCCAGCAGCTTTGTTGATGAGCAGTTAATGTGGCTTATGGGAGTGAAGCGCCAGGGATTTTGCCTTCTCATCAGTAAGCTTAGATTACTGTCCCTGCCAAATTGTGCAAAGTAGTTTGTGAAGGAGAGAATTACAAAGGAAAAGAATAACTGACTGTTGTTTGCTAGTGTGAAATTAAAATTAGCAATAGAAAGGATTTCATGGTCCACTATACCCCCACCAGCCGAAACATTAAAACATGTTTTGGTAGGTGTTACATGTAAACATGTCCTATTAAAGGCCCAGGAGGATGCTAGACTTATTTTTACCACTTGTTTTTTATTTTTTTTTCACCAGTATTAACCATACATATTGATAAACATGTAGAAACCTATTACAACATGTGTTTGCATGTCCAATTTTTTCTTGAATTTCCCCTCGGGGATCAATAAAGTATCTATCTATCATCTATCAATATGGCAAAACATCTAGGACATCTAAAACATCACAAGGCATGATATTAAGCTTCAGCAGTTCAGAGTGTGAATGAATGCAATCTCCTAGCTCAAATGCTACACAGACAGTACTAGCACATCGCTTGCATATCCATATCTAACATTCGTGAATCACAGTTTAAATCTACCGCTGTCAAAAATTTGGATAGTTTAAAATGTAGAACATCCAGCATACATGATAGCACACTGACCAGACCACACTATTCAGACTGAATACCATTGTGGTGTATTGGATATGTATTGAATTTGAATAACTCATATAAAATGAATGAATAGTAGTGTACATTGTAGGAAAATCCCTGCAAGAGCAGCTCATTTGTAATGTTTTTATCTTCTTGTAAAAGACCCTGCCCTCGCTGAAAGTTTTCTCAGCATCTCTTTGTTTTTAGTCACAACACGTTTTGAAGCTTCTCTGCATTTTCTCCACTATTTTTATTATTGACCTTGTTAGCATGAATATCAGCCAATGCTGATTATTTCAAAGTGAAATGAAATGGTCTATTGCATATGACAAAACAGACCACTTTTACCTGCTGTGTGAACCTAGCCTTTAAATCGCTAATTTCCTTTACTGAGTTCCTTCTCTCACCTTCAGCACATTAACATCGAAAACCCATTGTTCACTTAACATATTTATAATATATCCCAGGACTTAATATGCGATGGATGTAATACGCTGGGTTGGGATTGCAGTGTTTTTGCTGATCTGTGTATATCTGAGCACATGACACTATATATATATATATATATATATATATTGTTCCATCTAAAAGGGGTTTGAAAGACCTACACCAAATACTAAATAACTAATTCTTTGAAATATTCCAGTTAGATGCAATGCCAAGCAAATTAGTCTAAAAATCTTCAAAAAATCCTGAAAATAACATTTCATGATTTTTTAAATAATTAATTAGCATTTTATTGCATAACATAAGTATTTCATACAACAGAAAAGCATAAATTAATATTTGGTACAGAAACCTTTGTTTACAGTTACATATGTCAGATGTTTCCTGTAGTTCTTGACCATGATTTTGCCCTGGCTGTTTGTTTCGGGTTACTGTCATGTTAGAAGATCCAGCCACGGCCCATCTTCATTGCTCTTACTGAGTGAAGGAGGTTGTTGGCCAAAATCTTACGATACATAACCCCATCCATCCTCCCTTAAATATGGTCCAGTCGTCCTGTCCGCTTTGCAGAAAAGCACCCCCAAAGTATGATGTTTTCACCCCAGTGCTTCATGATTGATACAGTGTTCTTGGGGTTGTACACATCCTTCTTCTTTCCCCAAACATGGCAAGAGGAGTTCATACCAAAAAGCTCTATTTTGGTCTCATCTAACCACATGACCTTCTCCCATGCCTCCTTTGGATCATTCAGATGGTCACTGGTGAACTTCAAGTGGTCATCTTTGAGACTGTGGACTCAGTTCTCTTCAGGTTATTGATGAGGTCTTCCCATGTAGTTCTGAGCTGTTTCCTGACCTTTCTCAGAATAATCCTTACCCCACAAGGTAGATTAAGATCTTGTGTTTCTTCCATTTTCTAATAATTGCGTCAACAGTTGTTGCCTTCTTACCAAGCTGATGCCTATTGTCCTGTAGCCCATTCCAGCCTTGTGCAGGTATACAATTTTATTCCTTGTGTCCTTAGACAGCTCTTTGGTCTTGGGGATGGTGGAGAAGTTGGAGTGTGATTGATTGTGCGGACAGGCTTTTAATACAGGTAACAACTTAAAACACGTGCAATTAATACAGGTAATGAGTGCAGAATAGTGAGGTTCTTAAAGAAAACTAACAGGTCTGTGAGAGCCAGAATTCTTGCTGTTGGTAGGTAATCAAATACTTATTTTATGCAATAAAATGCAAATATTTAAAAAAGGCATTAAGGTAGTGTGACTTTGTGGATGAATTTTTCAGTGTATGTGTTACCTACGATGGATTGGCCCCCTGTCTAGGGTTCCTGCCTTGCGCTCCATGTTGCCTTTTAGGCACTGGCTCCCCCGGGACCCCTCACGAATTAGGCGGATAAGAAAGTGAATGAATATTGATCATATCAGCATGTATTATTAAGTTCCATGAATTTCATGTGGACTTGTGTATTTCATCATTAGTTTACGTCATTTGACATGTTTTGGTCTATTGGTTAGGGTGGGCAGTCTGAAGGAGGAGATGACTGCCAACAAGAACTGCAAGGCTACGCCCAGACCAGGTGCGGCTAAAAGCCCTCAAGTTCCAGACAGGTGAGTGTCATAGCACAGAGTGGCTTAGGATTACAAGAGCAAAAACAAATAAATCCATTTACCTTACAAGTACTTACAAGTATGTGAAGGTATTAAGGAGCTTTTAATGGTCCGTTGTAATGTATTTATCATGTGTGCTGTATGTCCTTAAGTGCTGTCCACTGTTAAGATGCCAAACAACTACTTTCTTAAACAATTACAATTCCACAGTGCTGAAGCAGCTATACATTTGTTAAAGCCTTTAAATCTTAGCAGAAATGATGCTTGAGTTGATAGCAAATATAAAGTTATCTTCCTTTTTCTGGAACAGGCAACTATTCAAATAGACTTCCTCAAGGATAAGCATTGATTGAGTTAATATACCGAAACAGAATATTTTCTGTCCTTAGATCTTGAGTTTGTACCAGAGTTCCACTAATTGTACCACTGATTTTCCTGCACAATCAGCGAAACCGGGGATCAGTCGATCAGTCTCATATAACTAATTCTGTCACATTTACACTTGCACAGCACTTAACGGCAACAGCAGCACAAACAGAGCCACAAATAAACAGTACAGTGTTTTTTCTACCTTTAATTCAGAATTTGGGTTTACATGTGTACAGAGTTTTAACCCGGCTCAGCTGCTCGCTGGTTGGTTTATGAAATCACTGCTGATGCATGTTAATGATAAGGAAGATATCAGTGTTAGATTTCAGTGTTTTGAGTGCTACTTAGTCGACTAAATAGTCTCTCTCTGTATATCTGGGACACAGTCATGTTGTCAGCGGGGAAGCTCTTGAGAGCGAGTCCTTTGCCAGACATGCATAGCGAAATAAGACATGGAGGAACAACAAAGAAAACGTTTGGAACAACAAATTTAATTAGCCATTTAAAACAGCAGCACCCCGCTTTTGCATACGCTTTTTTAATGCTTTATCAGTTTTATAATGTAAGAAATATTTACTAAAGGAAATTGTAATTTATGTGAATTCATGGGATAAAACAATACACTTTTCATAGGTATTATGGACTAGGGCTCATGCTGAGAAAGTAAATCTGTGCTGGAAGAAACAAGTTGTAGTTAGGCATCCCTAAGTGCTTTTCATAGGAAAGATAACAACTGAAAACATTACTCACTCTTAGATGAAACATGCACATATTTGTGGGGGCTGTATTGAGTCAGGGCCTATTAGCTCTTGCTTTGACGTATGCCTTTTGATGTGTTTGTGGAGCTCCGTAGTTTCTCCATGGCCCTCAAACAGGAAATGACTTGTGGTTACCGTTTCCCTCAAGACGCAGGAAGAACAAATCCAGCACTGGCATGTTGTTCAGTCTATGTGTGGCCATCCTGTTGTTTAACTAACCATGGTTTTCCAACGTATAAAAAAAAAACGTTTATTGTACATAATTACACACCCGTTTTGGGTAAGGTGACCATTTGAGCAGAAAGCCTTGCCAATTTAAAATAATAAGTAAAAACAGCAGTTATAACATCAAGTAATTTCATTTGATTAACTAATGTTCCAACAAAATAATGTTAGTTGGCACAACTTAGGATGAAATAACTATTAAGTTATTATATCTGTTCTTGTTAAATAGTATTGTACAATAATAACATCTTGTTTCCATGTCAAATTAAAAAGTAGTAATCTTGGTTTAATACTATAACAACTGCTGATACAACAGGTTGTACGACAGTGTAGATGTATAGAATACAGGTATATTTACAATAATACGATATAGAGGTATATTTAAAATATATATCCTACTAGTAGTTGTGTTTGGAATCAATTTCTTTCCAAATGACTGTGTGTGTCTGTTATGCTTTAGTAAGACCCCTGGTTTAGAATGGGGAAGGTTTTAATGTTTATGTGGCATCAGAACAAGCAGTTGATATATCTACAGAACACAGTATTAAGCTATGCTGCCTGAAATGCCACTTTGGGTGTGAAACATTGTCAAGTGATGCCAAACTTTCTTCTTTTTAAAGAGTAATGCACTAGCTAAGCAGTAAAACCTGATGTGTCTCATGCGTTAAAGAGCATTATCGTCCAGCAAAAGGTTCTGTAATTCTTATGCTTATATTTCCATGGAGCAGAATTCTTACATGTAACAATCATTTCGAATAAAGTGTTTAAAAGAAAAGACGTTGTAATTTACACATTACCTAGCTTTTTTGGTTTTTTAGCATAGAGGGTTCTAAGTTAAACATTACTCAAGACAAACCTCTGCATACAGTCAGTAATTAGAAAACCAGTAGTGCTGACGGGGACAGCTAGTAGAAATGTAAACATTCAAGTTAAACAAGCAGTAAAGATGAACACAGTATTTAATAGGGGTACACTACACTCATGTGGGACTGTGGTAGCCTAGCGGTTAAGGAACTGCACTAAAAAGTGGACTAAAAAGTCCAGGTTTCACATCCCACCTCGGCCAGGCTACCACTGTTGGGTCTTACTCAAGGCAAGACCCTAACCTAAAATTATAAGACTGTAGGAGTTGTAAAGTGGTCTGGATATGCAAATGATTCAGTTTGACTTCATAATACTGAGTTTACAATTTTATTGAACTTTTTTTTCTGAAGTTTAAACCATACAAAACGATGCACAATACACATTTCTCCAATAAAATCAAGAGGCATGAGTGCTGAAGATCAGTAAACCAGTGCCAATATATCACATTATAGCATAAACCCTACGTTATCTCCATGTCGTTATATTTGAAGACAAATACGGTGGAAAAACCTATTTGTTTATCAACCTTCAATGAGATGAATTAGTTCCATTCTATCAGGACACTGCTGCTAAAATAACATTTGACTATGCCCAGTTATAACAGATAAGGATGATAATTTCCCAATAACTGTTCATTATGTAGATAATAAACACAAATATATCAATTGATACGTTTTAATTGATTAAAAACAATGTTTATTTACATTCAGCAAATAAAAAGTAAAACATAGAAGAACATTTAAGTGAGATCCCATTGTTAAGGGATTATTATTAGTATTCATGATTTAAAGATTTTAAAGCAAAGCTATTGATGTTAATATTATCAATCTGAAATTTAAAGGGAGAATTATACAGCATCAGCAACTCCATTGGGTTAAGAGCTGGACTTAACAGAACCATGAACGTCTGATCAGGTGCGGGTGGAGTTTTATAAAAGAGTTTACAGCAGCAAACAAGATCTTTGTGGATAATATATAACACTCTGTTTACATTTTCTGTCTGCATGCAATAAGAGCCCAGGACATTTGATCTACTGTTTCTCTGTTTATCTGCATTTCCAGCACATCATAATCCTTGTTTGTAAAGACATAAGGACATAGTAGAAGTCATGTCCATGTAGAAATCTGACATTGTAATCAACATAAGATTTGTTTGAAATGTACCCCCTAAAAATACCCTCTATTCCTGTTGGCCACACTAGGCAGTATCTTTGCTAATACCAACAACGTATAGCCAAATGTTGAGATTATCAGTTGACTTACTATAATTACAATTCCTGAATTACATTCATATTGTAGTTCACTGTGCGTATTCGATTCATGTTTTATTATTATTATTTCTCTGCTTTTTGATTGTCTGAATGTGGGTTTGTGTGTGATGTAACAAAGGTGTGAGCTCTGATAAATGCTTGTGTGTCCATTCCAGATTTGAAGTGTGCGTCACGAAATCAATGAAGCAGTGTAAACTATTTTATCTGAATGTAAACTGGTGTTAGGGAGGGTTTTCAATAGATGCCTGTCGTCTTTTTGCTGCTCAAAATTTCCTCCTTCCTTCAGGGGAAGGGTGGTGATGGTGAGGTGTTAAGCAATCTGTCCCAACCTGCACCCATGAATCCTGGCCTCCTCCCAGCATGCACTTGTTATTTTAACTGCTGCTGTGACATCAGATCTGACTGTCTCAGTTTCATGAAGGTACGAACTGAGTCAAGTCCCAGTTCCTGGAATATTGCTAGTAAAGTTTGAGACGTGAGAAAGTGTTTGCAGCTTTGTTCAGGCTTGAAAGAGTTTACCAGTGTTTGTAATTCCATTGCTGAGAAATGAGTAGTGTCTGTGAACAAAGATACTCAAATGGATGATGAGAAGAAGTAGTTGGGTAATCAGCCTGAGTGAAAACGGAGGCAAGCAGGAACTCTTTCAAAAGAAATGGCTAAGGATTTGTGACGGTAGATTTATTATATGTTTTGTGATTTTCAGTGATTTTTTGTGAGGTCCATTAAAATTCACTTAAATTATTAAGCTGTGTTTGTTTTGTCTTGAGGCATGAGTCCGTTTGGCCAGAGTTATGTTGAGTTGCTGTGTTATTTGTCACTGATTGCTTGACATGGCTAATGTTGCTTATTATTCTAAACTTTTGTCCAAGTTGCAGGATTTCTTTTTTAATGGCCAGAAATATACAGTGTAATTTTCTGACAAGCAGAGACTTCTTTTCCACTCCTAGTTTCTCACAATGATCACATAACATAGAGACTTATTCTCAGGTTTGCTTTGTATTTGTCTATTTTATGTTGTCCAGTGACAAACAAAATTGCTAGTCCAGCTTCTGTGGAGTTCTGACTGCTTTGTGCTGTTTTGCTTTTGTTTCAGGTGCCAGTCTGAACCCACACCTCCTATTCTTTCTGCTGAAAAAGAATTGTGTCCCACACAATTTAGTGAGGGAGAGGACACCAGTGAGCTGGTGAAATACATCAGGGGTGAGACAAAGCTCCAGACTCAATGCAACTGGAGACTTAAGACTGCCAGTCTGCGCAGTGGCTCCACACTTTCTGCGGAGTTTGAATCCCAAAGTAGGCTAACTAAGGCTAAGAGCATTGGTTGTTTAGATAAGAATCTGAGTGTCTACAAGCCATCGAGTGGAAAAGGTCAAGACCAGAAAGAGAACCAACCACAAGAAGGCTCTTCAGCAGGCGATGTTCTGTGCCCCAGTGTTCTCAGCTGGAGTAACCTGTCCTTAGCGTCCTCCACAAAACACGTCCACAATCGCGCTCTGCCACTCAGCCGTGCTGGTACTGGAAATTCTTCTGCCATAATTCGCAGAAAGATCTCAGAATGGGAGTGTCGGAATGTGGCCCTGTCTAGGATGAGTCTTTGCTTGGACAATAGGTCTGGTGGGGGGAGTGAGGGCTGCCCCAGCCTCTTGTCCTCGCCTTGCGGTGATAAGGCCTTTGACTTCAAGGGCATACGGAGGATGAGTACAGCATTTTCTGAGTGCTCTTATCCAGAGACTGAGGAGGAGGATCTGACTTCAGACAGAGAGTGTCATGGAAGGTTCCAGAAGCGGGAAGGACTGAAAAGAAATGCAAAGGTAGAGACATCAGGGATTCTTCGCCGTACACTTTATCCTCGGAAGGAGACATCTGCTGTACTGAATAGGATACAAAAGATCGAGCAGGCTTTGAAAGAAAGTCCTTCACCTGCCCCACCACAGTACCTAAGCAACTGCTATGGCCTGGACAAGTCACGACAGAAGTCTTGCACCATTACACCATCTCATAGAGTAGAGGACATGGACAGCACCTGCGGCAGTAAGAGGAGTAGCATTTGCTCTGTGGTTACTGAGCCAGACACGTGCCTTGGATCGGAAAGACTCTTAAATTATAGACAGAGGTTCAGTGTGACCTCCGTTATGTCTGACAGCCCAGAACCTCCCTCTGCACAGGGTCAAACTGGCACCCCTGTCAACCCCCTGCCTAAACCCAAGCGCACCTTTGAGTATGATGCTAATCAAAGCCACAAAGTTTCCTCGCCAAGCAATGGATTATCTCTCAAACCTGACACCTGTGGTTCACTGACTAGCAGTCCAGTCTCCATAATTAAACGTGATCCAAAGACAAGAGAAAAATCATTCGAGAAAACACAAGATAGGTGAGATATTATAATTTTATTCTTAATTTATTTTGATATATAAATCTATACGTTTTATGATCTACAATATTCCAGTGTTTTGAGGAAAAGATAATACTTGGATACTTCAAATATATTAATATTCATATATATTCACTTCCAGAACTTAAATTTTGGGTGGCTGTTGTCAAATGTCATTTTAAACATTTTAAACCTCTTTTGAGCCACCTTCAAAGAGACTGTTACAGTTTTTGTTAATTGTGTAATTTCCCACATCTTGTAAACTTGTTCTTAAAATATTATATATATATATATAATACAGTAGGCAAAATTTATTTTGCAAGTTCTTCCAAGTTTGCAAAAAATTCTCACAGTTGATAGACATTGAGAGATTTAACATCATTGAACTCAGAGAAGTGGGGTGGCTGTTAGGAGGTGTTGGGAGCAGTGGTTCCATGAGGGGGCGCACACACAAGAATCGTGCACAGTTTAGCAAAACAGTTTTGGTGTCCACCATTCAAATATGGGTGGCCCCTTCACTACACACCCCTGACTCTGCCTGGGTCTTTTCCGGGGACTTAGCAGAATGAAATTTGTTGTCACTATGTTTATTATGCGTGCTGCTAATGACAGCCAGCCACCATCACCTATTTGCAGTGGTACTGTCTTATATTCCGTCTTTAGCTTAAAGTCCAGGTTCTGTTTGGGATCTGATGATTAAAGTATATTAGCTTCATGAGCCTTCAAACTTCCAAAATTCCGTGCTAAATGTGCCACAGGATACCATGCAGAACCTGTTTGCTTCCCATGCCCAACCATATCTCACCTTATATCCAGACTCTGGATGGCCTCACATGGCGTGCTTTCAATTGTACAGTTTTCACCAATAAACTTTCACTTTAATATTGTAACCACCAACATATATAATTATTACATTAATTTGTATAAGTTTTTGTCCATTCCAACAAGTCCTTCTTGGTAAGTTATTTTTTGCCAGTGAGTGAATTTTAAATGTTTGACAGCTGATATACATTTATTTAAGAAATGTTGCTTGAATCTGTAAGCTGTATTAATAAACTAAGAAATGGCAACTATATTTCAATTCCATACTGGCTTTTTTTTGCCTTTCCTCCAGCACCTAACAGTAGTCAGTACTTAGCTTGGGAGATGACTTTGATTCATAACTGAACACAATAGTACTGTGCACTGTAACTAAAAGTTAAAACAGACCTTTCGTCCTGTCATTATGTTTGTGTAATGCTGCTCTGCTGGGGAATACTTATAGCTTTGTGAAGCACTGTATTGTTTATAGGACTCGTTCCTCATGAATTTTTGAATTAGCATTGGAGTCAGGATTGTTTAAACTTATCTGTGCGTGTGGAGACAAGCCAGGTACTCATGATGTGTGAGCTGGAGTGGATCTGTATTTGAGAAGCCCTGTTTGAAATTCCTGTGGCCCGTTCAGATTCAACTTGTTTAGAAGCCATAGGCAGTCAGCAACATTTTATTGTTTTTTACATCCTGGTCTTTCATTTGGTATGCATTACCGACATATACATGCAGGAGTTCTTATTTTGTTTGGCTTATAGCGAATAAACAAAAAATTGTCTGTTACTGTCAACAGGATCATGATTTATTCTGTCTAAATGCTTCTATCTGCTTCTGATTTTAATTGGAGCTCAGGCAGGGAGCCACTGAGGGAGGGTGCATATTTGTTCTGCTTGCATCATGTGAAGGGAGCTTTCGTCATTTCACATGGCCTGTTCTGAATTAGTCGAGTGAAACTGGCTAATTGAACTGAATATTCATGCATGCAGAAAGCTGAGCAGTATCATTTATTTGCTGTTACTTATTATCCATTTGTGTTCTAGAGAATCTTGTGAGTCTGAAGACGCTGCCAGCCTGCCTTCTTCTTATCCTTCCTCACCTACAGAGAATGGCACAGCTTCGACTGACAACCATAGCCGGCCCAGTTCGAAAAGCACGTTAGAAGAAAATGCTTATGAAGACATCATGGGTAAGAACATACTACAAGGAAAGCCAGCTGGATTTTTAAAAATTATTTCAGAATAATTTACACATACGTTAATACTGACATTAGTAAAAATGGATTACACATAGCCTCTTGTTAAAGTACTAATGCTGATTCTTGTAAGCATGTTTCATGCAGTGTCTGCTGTTGTTTGTAATTTAGTATGACATGCTTGGGTTTATAGATTCTGTTTCAAACAATCAGTTTCACTATTTATCGGGAGAGAAAGCAGCAGCTGTCAAAAGCTTAACGACATAAGAGAGCTAGCTTATTGACACTAATTCATCTTTGCTAAATGTGCAAGTCTCCTCTCATCTGTGTTCAGTTCTCACCAGTTTTACATTGTTTGCAAATATATAATTGATTACCAATATTTACAGAACATGGCAGTATAGAATCCAGGAAAACACACTGGCAAAAATGAATATTACAGCCATGGTCCATACCTGCTTGTGAAGAAAATTCTGAACATTGTTTTTAGTGAATTTGCTGTCAAATATATTGTTAAGGTTTATATTGTCTTGCATATATACATGTACCAGTCACTATATTAGGGCCACCTTTTCAACTGCTCCTTAACTCAAATATCTAATCAACCATTCACATGGCAGCAAATCAACGCATTTAGGCAAGTAGATATGGTCAATGTGAAACCGAGCATCACAATGGGGAAGAAAGGTGATCTACTGGGATTTCCATACATAGTCATCTACATAGAGTTTACAAAGAATGGTCAGAAAATTAGAAAATATCCAGTGAGCATCAGTTCCTTGCCTGAAAATGCCAGGATCAGAGGAGAATGGCCAGCCTAGTTCAAGTTGATAGAAAAGCAACAGTAACTCAAATAACCACTCGATACAATGAGGTACACAGAAAACCTCTCTAAGTGCACATGTTGAATTCTAAAGCACCGACCACACTAGGTCCCACTCCTGTCAGCTAAGAACAGGCAAATGAGGCTACAGTTCACTCATGTTCACCAAAAGTAGTCAAAGCTTGTTGCCTGTTCTGATTTCTGCTACGACATTTGGATGAAATTAAATAAATCATTTATAAAGTGAAGGGCTTGATTACAATAGGGTTTACGTTGCCAGTACACATAAAAAATCTCCAGAACGTAAACAGTTTTTATTGCAACGTATTAAAACAGAGCTTAAAAAAGAAAAATGGCTTTTTTGTACTCTTAGTATTCCAACATGTCTTCTAAAGGGGTTATCAGCAGTGGCTTGACAAACTTTGCATATGTGTCTTTGTCTTTTTAAAACCAAAACATTTCCAAACTACAGACACAACTCCTTACTTGGGGACAAGCACTTCTTGCATTTCTGGTCCCTCTCTCTTTATCCTATCTATGTTTTCTGTTTTTTAATCTGACAAAGTCTCTCCCACCTGTTCAAAGTTTGGTATGCTAGGCTACGCTAGGCTAGACTGTGGTGTATCTTATACTACCTTGCTAGCTACAAAGCTGTAATGTAATGACATTCTTTGTAACGCTCAGTAGTCCTTCTAGCAGCAAACAATAGTATATACTACTCACAGAATTAGGGGATATTTCAAAATAAAATATAATTTTATTAATATGTAATTGATACAATTAAAATGTAAGTAATATTTGAAATATATTAATGAAATATCCCTTTATTTAAGCAGTGTATAATTTGTTGCATATTGAACCTTAAGAGCTGATTTTCTGTTGTGCTGCAGTGTTGTTGTGTATTGTCATTGTCACAAACTCCACATCTAAAGGGGAAGACTAGAACTGAATATTTGTTACCACTTAAAAATAGTATGTATATAGAATTAACAGACGTTCCATAAAAGTAATGAAGTGCTATTTGATTGTACCAATAACAATTATCTTAATTATTGACTTACATAAATAACCTTTCACATATTGTTCCACAGATGTTAGTCATTAGATGACGTCAGTGTGGAGGGACGTGTTCATATCTGTCTTAGTCTTAATCAAGTCTTAGTTGTCTAAATGGAAGTGCCTATGCTGCCATTTTATTTTAAACTGGATGCTACATGTTAAACATTCCATACTGTTGGATTAGCTTGTTGGTGTAAAAAATGTGATGACTGTAATGGTAAACATATGTGCTCCTCTGTGTTAACAAAAAGCACTTTTAACTGTTAAAAGTTAAAACAGTTAAAGACTGTTAACTGTTGGACAGTTTTTATGTGCTACATTCCCAGGAATTGTCTTGTAACTGCTGTAACTGCTTAGAGGATGTTGTGATACTCTGAGGAGGTTCTCATGGTGACAGTATCCTTGTGGCCAGATTGTAAAACTCTGACGCTGCTGCTGCTGAGCCTCTGGCTCCAGATTCTATAAAGGACAATTAAAAAGAATGAATGGGCAATGAGAAGATATAATCGTTTAATGTACAGTATCTAACAAAAGTGAGTACACCCCTCACATTTTTGTAAATATTATATTATATTTTTTCATGGGACAACACTGAAAATATGACACTGTGATACAATGTAAAGTAGTCAGTCTACAGCTTGTGTACATTTGCTGTGGCCTTAAAATAACTTAACACACAGCCATTAATGTCTAAACCACTGGCAACAATAGTGTCAACACAGCTAAGTGAAAATAGCCAAATCTTGCCCAATTAGCCATTTTCCCTCCCCGGTATCATGTGACTCATTAGTGTTACAAGGTCTCAGATGTGAATGTGAAGCAGGTGCGTTAAATATGGTGTTATCACTCTCATACTGGTCATTGAAAGTTCAACATGGCATCACATGGCAAATAACTCTCTGAGGATCTGAAAAAAGAATTGTTGCCCTACATAAAAACGACCTAGGCAATAAGAAGATTGCCAAAAGCCTGAAAATGAGCTGCCAAATAAGTTGAGTGCACGTGCTCAGTGTCGTATTCAGAGGTGGGGTTTTTAAATTGGATGTTTATAGGAGTGTTGCCAGTATTTCTGCAAAGATTAAAGGGATGGGGTGGAGTCAGCCTGTCAGTGCTCAGACCATACACCACACACTGTATAAAAGTGGTCTGCATGGCTGTCATCCCAGAAGAAAATATCTTCTAAAGATGATGCACAAGAAAGCTTGCAAACAGTTTGCTGAGGATAAACAGACTAAGGACATGAATTACTGCTGCCTGAAACATATCTCCAAGACGACCTCATGGACAAGCATGTCTCTTGACCTAAGTCCTATTGAGCATCTGTGGAGGTGCGCAAGGTCTCTAACATCCACCAGCACCGTGATGTTGTCATGGAGGGGTGGAAGAGGATTCCAGTGGTAACCTGTGAAGCTCTAGTGAACTCCATGCCCAAGAGAGTTAAGGCAGTGCTGGAAAAAATAATGGCTATGTGTTTTTATTTTAAGGGCACAACAAATTTACACTGTTATACAAGCTGAAGACTGACTACTTTACATTGTATAAAAGTGTCATCCAAAAGTGGGTGTACTCACTTTTGTGAGATACTGTAGGATATTTCAGGATTTTCATATAGCACTTTTCTTCTGAGCAACTGATATGTAGCATTGATTGTATTTACATGGACTTAATTATCCGACTTTTTGCAGTTATTAGATTATTCAAGTGTTCATGTATACAGCATACACTGATCTAAAAAGGGTATAGTTGCCAGGTCTGCTTTTTCTTTGTGAGTTTGGGCTTATTTTCTAAAAAGTTACAGAGAAAGGTAACCTAGTTGTGTTTTGCAGGTGTTTGAGTCTTGTTTCTTAAATTTACAGGTACATGTGGGTTACATTTTTAAAAAAAGTTTAGTTTAATGTATCGTGACCTGATTCTATTCTATCGTGACCTTCATTCTACTTGCAACTATTATTTTTAAGCTTATAGTCATACAAATTACATTGATTTGTATGACTTTATTCTATAATACTTGATATTATTATAATAGTGCAGATAAATTATTTTATTACACATACAGGCCTACCAAAATAGTGGGGATGTAAAAACAGACAATTAAACTGTTAATTGTAATTATTTGTTTGGAATTACTCGTCAGTTCAAATTTCATGATCGTGACAGATCTTGTGCTGTACATTTAAATACATTTGAGTTTCCTCTGAATCATTTGGTGAACAATAAATGTGCATTTTTGTATTTTCAGAAGTAATACCCATGATATAATAACTATTACTCTATGTAACAGTAAAACAGAAACTCTTAGATTACATGGAAACTAGAGCCAAATGACAGTTATCCGTGTTATATATGAATTTAGCACCAGAAAATATTTTAAGTTCTGTAGTCCAGTGTTACTTGTATAATTATCTTACTATTTAGCTAATAACTGATGGAGCTAGAGCCAAGGGGGCATGTATGGCATGTTGTCACACAGTCTTTAATAAATAGCGTGTTGTAGTAAAGATAAGCATGGATTCATTTTTCTTATATGTATGGAACACTTGAAACTTGGACTTATAAGAAATGGCACAGACTTTAGATATGCTTGTTACAATTGGAATACACAGAAATGTATTAATTTGAGTTAGTACTCACCTTTTTTTCCCCAATTTGTCCGCCAGCAGTATCCGGGGGGGTATTTTGTATTTTAAACTGTTATTCACATATAAATAAGCACACATAATCTAATTATTTTATATATATACAGTGCATCCGGAAAGTATTCACAGCGCTTCACTTTTTCCACATTTTGTTATGTTACAGCCTTATTC
>JAUZSU010054701.1:0-21137 GCA_034780255.1 Parotocinclus maculicauda | reverse complement strand
TTAGGATAAATGTTATATATATTTAATTATTAAATATTTAACTAGTTTCAGAAAGACTATCTACGTTTAAGCCGTGCCGTTTTCCTGTTTGTTGTTTTTATTTAAGTTATAAAGACTTTGCAGTTGCTCTGTACTTCCTGCTTTACAATGGTGGTTTTCCCTACTAGGCCGACGATATTTAGTGATAATTTGTTATGCATTTTAATGCATAATTTAAATTTTCTTAGACACTTTACAATCGGCAGTCCTAAATGTTGAAAAAACGTTAGTGTTAACGCTAAATGTAACGAAAGTGCTGGTGTTATTTAACAAGTGTTCCGCTTAACAAATGGCGCCCCATAGCGGCTTATAATACGGTGCGCCTTATTTATGGGTTAAATACAGAAATAGACCCTATAATTGAGACTGCGTCTTATAATACAGTGCGTCCTATGGTGCGGAAAATACGGTAATTTGAAGGTGAAATTAGAATGAATGGGATGACAGTCAGGTGTGAATGGGTACCCGGTCATATTTACAACAAGGACCTGCCAAAGTTTGACCTACACAACATGCATCTGTGGATGTGCATTATAACACAAGCCAGAGAGACTTTTAAAAACCTCAGAAAAAGAGTAAGTGGGATAAGAATTACTTATTTTTTTATTCCAATGTGTAACATGGTGTCGGTAGTGTTATGGTTTGGGAGAGAGAACATGGGTCATGCAGCAAAACAATAATCATAAGCACTCCAGCACTCTTTTTCTGGCAAAGAATGGTTAAGGAAGAATATAAGTAATATTTTTGATTGGGCAAGTCCAATCTAAAAGTTGTGGAAAGACCTGAAGAGAGCCATTTGTGTGTTACAGCTAGGGCTGTCACAATTATTCAAGATAATCAGAATTAATTGAAATGATTGCAGTTACATAAGACTACAGGACAACATCTGATAGACTTCAGTAGAATGTGAGATTGGGATTACTGAGTTGAGATGATCAAGTTTGAATAAAAGAAAGCAGTAAATAAAATGATAAAAGACGTTAATGGAGTTACAGAGAGCAAAGCGTGAAGTTCAAGCTCAGTGCTGTACTACTTACAACTAAACTGCTTACAAAAATTAGGGGATATTTCGTTATGGGAGATTTCATTTTGAAGTATCCCCTAATATTTGTGAGAAGCGTACTATTTTCAAGCTCATAGGCATACAAATTGCATTAATTTTTATAACCACTAAATATTTTGTTTAATAAACTGATATTGTTTATCACAAATTACTAAGCACACAGTCTTGCTACAGTAATGGGGGTGCAAAAACAATTAAATTGTTAAACGCAATTATCTGTATGACAATGAATCGTCATGATCATGACAGCCCTACTGTAATCCCAGAGTTGAAGTTGTTTTGTATAGAGAAAAGAGCTCAAATTTCTCCAAGCTGATGTGTAGGACTGACCACAGTCTAGAAACACGCTAGATACTGAAAGTAAAGGTTCACATACTTTTGCCACACACAGGTATGCAATATTGGACCAATTTGTTCAATAAATGCTAATAATATTATTGATAAAATATAATATTTTTTGTCTACTTAAGTTTAATTGACATCTTTATCTACTTTAGTTACGACCACAAATCAGAAAAATTTGAGGCAGCCCGGAAAATATAAATAAATAAATATATATATATATATATATATATATATATATATATAAAAATAAGGTGTTTCTTACATTTACTTTTTTGTCTGCTCAATTTGATTTCATTTGGTAATAAACATCCATTCCTGCATTTTAGGTCTGCAACACATTCCAAAAAAAGTTGGGACAGTAAAGCATTTCCTATTATGTAACATTGCCATTCCTTCTCGCTAGACTTAAGACATTTTGGCACAGATGACACCAAGTGATTTAGTGTTTCAGCTGTGATTTTATCCTGAAAACCCATCTTAAGATGTGCAACAGTACGAGGTTTTATTTTTTTGTTTCAAAATTCTCCAGACATACTGTTTTGGGGACAGGTCAGGACTGAAGGCAAGCCAGTCCATTACCCATAGTCTTTTCTTCCACAGCCACTTTGTGACCTGGTGACTGTGGCCTGTCACAGCCATGGTACTATGAACATCATTTGCTTTTGCATTGTCTTGTTGAACTGCATGAATGTCCTTGGAAAAATTATGACTTGGTCAGCTTATGTTGCTCCGAGATCTTAATGTACTTTTCTGCATTAATGCTTCCATCAGATAAGTGTAAATGACCTTTGCCAAGAGCACTGACACAACCCTATATCCATGACAGACCCTGTCTTTTGGACTTAACAGCCTACATGGTCCTTTTTTGCTTTGAATCGGAGCACACTGTATCCAATCAGAAATACTGAAACGTGACCACAATGCACTTTTCCACTGCGATATTCCAACCTAGATGCCTCAGAGTCCAGAGAAGTCAACACCATGTTTTACATTTTAAATGGCATTTGTGAATGTAACTCTGTACTGTAGTGCTTGACAAAGGTTTGTCAAAGAAATACATTTGCCCATTTGTATCAGCTACTGTTGAATGGTGGTTCTTGATGCAGTGCCATCTGAGGGATCGACCATCACAGGTGTTCAAATTAAGCTTGTTCACTGGCCCTTTATACACTTTAATTTCTCCCGATTGCATAAATCATTTAATGATATTATGCATTGTAAAGCGAGAAATATGCAAACCCTGTCCGATCAGTCTTTAATGCATATTGCTTTTAAACATTTCAATAATTTTCTCACACATTTGTTGACAAACTGGAGATCCTCTGTCCATTTTGCTCAACAGAGACTCAGCTTTTTCTGGATGCTGCTTTTGTACTAAATCATGATTACAATCACCATCTGTTCAGATCAGTGTTTAGGGGTTTTTGGCCCTTTCTATTACGTGTTGCAGGTCTGCAGAAAACATGAAATATGTCAGGTTCATAATGTCTGCAATAAAATAAAAGTCAAAGTATATGCAAGAAACACTTTTTTAATATATGCATAATCCATACTGTCCCAACTTTTTCCGTTTCGAGTTGTAAACTAATTTATAAAGTGCTACTCATACTGGAGATATTATCACTAAACATAATCAAGGTAAAATCTGTGCATTACCGTCTGTGGAACACTTTTTGTTCCACAGGTAGTCGAATGTGAAGTCAAGTTGTTTGGCATAGGTTTCATCATACCACACCGAGAGCTCCTGTCCTGGTTTGATGGGTTGACAAGTGCGATAGAGAATCCCCCCTCGATACTGGAATCCCACCAGGTTCTGCTCTTCATCATTACAAGCACAATTCACATACCTAAGTGACAAATAAAGGAGAGACAGAAAGCGAGACAAATACAGTACAAATACTGAACAGGCAGGGAAATTCAGGATTATTTCTCACCTCATCCAGTTAGCATGGGTCTCTCTCTTAGCATCAATGTATTCCTCACACTGCCCTTGCTTGTGTATCTACAACAAACATGTTATTATTTACAATAACCCTTCCTTATTTGTATTTAAGCTCATATATAGAAACAAGAATGCTTATGCAAATACTGTAACTCAATTATTATAGAACAAAAACTGGCCTGTTTTCCAGCGGTAGATCAAAAAGTAAGCAAATACTGTTTTTATAAAATAAGTACGTGTCTTCTAATTTCTAGTCATTCTTCTAGAATCTAGTGATTGTTTAGGACTCACCACCCAGGAGTATCCACTGTTCATGGCTTCCTCTTTGTTCACCAGTTCTCCCTGGTAGGGACCAAAATGAGCACCAACCGGAATAATGTCCCCAGTATTAAACACTCCCAGTCCTGCACCAGGAATATCAGACTGTCTAATCTCTAGACCAGGAGGAAGGGTTTGCTTAGCTCTGTCAGAAATCCCCATGGGAACAGGGGTATCAGGGATGAAGAGAGCAGGACCATGAACCTCACACTTGTTGAAGAAGAAAGATTCACACTCCTCACAATCTGGAAGCAGCAGAAACAACAAAAATTCCCAAATACTGATTTATAAACATTAAGCTATAAACTGTTGAGCTCAGTTAGTTTTGTAATGTTTCTTTGTATCTTACACAGGTTCTCGTCATCCCCAGGTTCTTCTTCTTTCACATAAACAATGTTCAGTTCATTGTGGACATTCACTTCCACCTTATTTTCCTCCTAACGTGTAGAGACGCATGCACACAGAGACAGAGAGACAAATAAAGCAGAATCTTTAGCAGACTCAGACTAGAAAAGTTTTGTTAGAAACAAATTTGGATTATAACATAATGAAGGTACCTCTGGTGAGCACTGCTCCATGGTTTGAAACAGATTTAATAATCAAGTTTCTCCTCACGCACACACCCCGTCTCAAGAGTTCAGCCAGACCACAACACAGCTTCTATTACTGATCAATAATATCTATCGTGGGCCATACCTGTATGTTTCAGTTTCTGAAACGTACATAATAGTGTGTAATTAGCCCGAATAACAGCTGCAATTCGATTTGGCATTGACTGGACAAGTTTTAACAAGCCACTCTTGCTTTAAAACAATTGTGCAGTTCAGCCAGATTTCGTTGAAGCCTTCCCACAGATTTCAGAGTATTTACAGACGTGTGACTGCTCCGGAGTGTTCATCATTCCAATCCGTCACATTTGCTGCCCTGGTAACACATCAACTGTCGTCCTAAAATAGAGAGATAAGAATGTTATATTCCTCAGTCAGATAATAAGAAAAAGGCAAAGCCCCATCATCCTCGTGCAATGCCATCAGCAGTACTCAAGTTACTACCACCTTAAATACACAAAGTGATTAATCTTTTGTCCAGGGAAGTTATATTAAACATAAGGCAAGGTTTCATTCTTTAAATTAAATACCATAAAGCTTATTTTATTGTTTAAGCAAGAACAATAATAAAAATAATAAGATAAATTAGCGTGAGGACAGTCATGAAGCTTGGTTAAGGGAAGTAAAGAGTGAGAATTTTACCCCTGCCTATGCCTAGTGAATTCTTGGCAAGTCAACTTAAAGAGCCAGGCTCACTGAAACAAGCCTAGCTAATTCATGTCATTTTCAGTTTGACAAAGCTTATCCTAAACCCAAATCAGTTAGTATGAAAACATATGCTTTGGGGCAATATTGCTCCGTATCAGGCTAGAGCTAATGCTTGGGTTAGCTTGATCAGCATGGGTTTGATGAGGGAAATGTTCTGTCTACAATCATGGCCAACAGCTGGTTTTTTGTTTTTGGGTTTCTCAAGGTTTGGTTTGCTGCCTCAGTTTTTTGAAACCTTTTTTCAGATGTTTATATGGTATATTAATTCATTTATTCATTATCTTTCGCTTAATCTATGCCACACGCACACACACACACACACACACTCTAAGGGCCACTTTAGAGACACCAATTAACCTAACGCATGTCTTTGGACTGTGGGAGGAAACCGGAGTAAACCTACACAGACACGGGGAGGACATGCAGACTCCGCACAGAAAAGACCCAGACCGTGTCACCCTGGGATTGAACCCTGGAACTTCTTGCTGTGGTGCCTTATATGGTATAATGAAGTATAATTATTAGCATTCCATACATGTTTTTAAAAATGTTTTTAAAGACTTAATATTTACAGTGTTGACCCTCATTCTTTAAGACTTCTGCAATTCACCTCAGCAGGCTGGATATCAGCTGTTAAACAAAGCGATTTAACACTAAAACACTGGGTGTTACTCTGTCATGGGTGAGCAATGCCTTTTGTTTGAACTGCATTATTTTTGTTTATTCTAATGTAACTGCCTTAGCTAATTTCATAGCCTTTGCTTCAGTGGGCTAATAAGTACTTTGGGTAGGTTATACGGTTATAGGGTGGCTAACCATTAATTCATTGAAAAATAACAGAAAACTGAACCTGGCTCTGACTGAAAACTTTTAAAAACATGCTGTTATGACAAGTGCCTGAAGTGAATTCGCTGGTGTGTCCTGTAGTTCGGTTCAGCAGTCCTTGATTTTTGTGGGTCACAGCAACACACACAAAATATTTACTGGAACATGTGCACCAGTAATGTGGGTCTGATGACACTTCCTATCAAGTGGTTAGCGGAGTAGCACAGCTAATGAATTTCAAATACACAAGTAAAACACAGGTTTCCATAAGTGATCAAACAAAATATTTTAACCACACAGAGAATAACAATTAAGCACACTATTAAAAGCACACAAATATGATATAGGAAATAGAGTAATTATCTGGTTATAACTACCCATGTTAAGCCCAGGGATATATTAGATGGTAAGTGCACATAACAATGCACTTAAACTGTATAACTTTTTAAACAAAGAATTCTAGTCTCCTGCAACTAAAACCATTTTAATAACTACATTTTGTATGAAATTATGTGTGAAAAACACTATACAAATATCATTTAACATCCCACATCCCTTCAGATTTCATTGGAGAAAATATAGGAAGATATTCCGTATATGATGTATGCATGCACGCTCTGGTGTTCAAAGAATGCAACGACGCTATTAGATCTTCAATAAGACCAGGATGGCATGTGATATTTCTGCAATTACATTGTGACATTGACATTGTTTGTATAGTTACACTCGTAGTGGTTAAACTATATCATATAGTCCCATATAGTGGTTATAACCCACAGCTCATGTCTGGAGGTGAGAGGACATAGATCAACTGGTGCACAGAAAGTAGACAAGAAGCAGACCCAGTGAGAGAAAACTGGCTTATATTTCAGAACAAAATTATGCTTTACACCTTCAACATGTCACACAGATCATCATCATCATCATCACCGCCTTCCCTCTCCTGCTGCTCGATGGCTTTCCAGTGTAAAATTCAGAGTCTATACAAAAATATGGAGCTTTTACTCAGCGTTCTTGTTCAGCTGTGTTATTACAAATGAGTCTGACTCTCCGTCCGCAGACATCAGACAGACGCCTACCGCAGGCAGACAGGTACTGTTGCAGGCAGAGCGACGCCCTCTGTGGTCAGAGAGGTGCTGTTGCAGTTAGACAGATGCCATTCAGGGCCAGACAAGTGCTGTTGCAGACAGACAAATACGCGCTGTCACACGCAGATGAACTTCTGTGGTCAGACAGGTGATGTTGAAGACAAGTACTGTCACAGTCAGATCAGCTTCAGAGTCAGACAGATGCCCATCAGAGCCAGACAAGTACTGTCACAGTCAGATAGATGCCCTCTGGATCCAAACAAGTGCTGTCACAGTCAACCGACGACTGTCGTTAAAGTCAGATAGACTGTTGTTGTCAGACAGATACCCATCATACTCTAACGGACACCAGCTGCAGTAAGACAGATGGTCACCGCAATCAGACGGAGACCCGATGCAATCGGACTCAGTGCTCGTTGTGGTCAGACAGACATTTGTCATGGTCAGACAGACCATGTCGCAGTGAGATGGGTGTGTGTTGTGGTGGGGGTCAGATAGTGGTCAGGGCGTGTGCTTTTGGGGTGTGGATGTGTGCTGTATAAATAGTGTTTATAAAATAAGGCAGAGTCTTTTCAGTAGGATAAACCAAGTACAAAAACTTTCGGCAGGTAAAATCAGAATATGATTCACAAACTCTCACCGTGATGTAAAGCTCCGCCCACTGAACACATACTGCACACACACACACACACACACACACACACCATAATTTTGTGCAAATGTCTGCTTGTTCTATACAACATTGATATAAATAACACTTGAGCAAATCCTGAGATATTCAGAGCAAAACCTGATCAAAAACTGAGATATACCAATATCCTTAATACCAATGTGCAGAGTTTCTCTATGATCTCAATCATAATTTATAATTTTCACATGCATCACCTGAAAAAAAAATCAGGAAGAACACTAAAATACTGTGACAAATAAAATTAATTAAATTAATTAAATAAAAAACTTATTCAACAATGGACAAAGCGGTTAACCTGTTTTGGCATTAATGGAACCCTCAAGTAATTTGATCTCTTTTTTAATTGTATAACACAACAAAACAGTGACGCATCTCACTGAGATGTACAAAAATAAAAAGTGATTTTAAAAAAGTTACAATAAAAATATTCATAAGATGAATAAAATATAGTTAGTAAGAATAATTTTATTTATTAATCTCTGTTTTTCAGGTAAGCTGTGGTCATCAGTCTTCCTCCTCCTCAGAGTTTTTGTTTTACTCTTTGCTGGTTTCCCTCTATTTTGGAATGACGAGAAGAGATTTGTGTGCAACACCGTCCACCCAGGCTGTGCCAATGTCTGCTTTGACATATTCGCTCCCTTCTCTCACTGCCACTTTTTTCTCCTTCAGCTAGTTTGTGTCTGCCTTCCCACTATTCTGTATGTCACATACTACACACAATGGGTCTTAACAGCTCCCACTTGCTCACCAAAGGATCTTCCACCTGCTGCAGGCACATCTGAACACATTCTACATGCAGACACTGAGGGAAACTTCTCAGGACCATACCTGTTACACCTCGTTGCTCGTGTTTTCATGGAGGTGACGTTTGGCACAGGCCAATACTTTCTTTATGGCCTTTCAGTAAGCCAGGACTTCCTTTGTTTGGAGGAACCATGCAGTCCTGCTGTGGAGTGCTTTACATCCCAGCCCACAGAGAAAAGCTTTCTGCTGCAGTGGATGTTTGGAAATGCAGTCTTGTCTGTCATTCTGAGCATCGCTGAAATGCTCATTTTGTTGAGACACTCCATCAGAAAGAAGAATGTCAGGGAAGCATTAACAGAGGAGCAGAACCAGAGACAGAAGTGGAGCAAGATCAACAATGGAGCTGATGTACCTTTAAACTCTTTGCCCTCCAACTTCAGGAAGAGAATGCTTAACGATGATCCCAGACACACCCAGACTTTCACCTCATGCTCTGAAAAGAAGGTTAGTAAGTTAGCTCTGCGTTCAGAAGAGAGAATGAAAACACAAAACAGTAGCTTTGAAAAGAACAGCAGTTTTAAAGCACCATCCTTGTTTGCTGGGCCAGAGATTGAGCCACGAAACCCTACCCCACCACGAACACGCAGATTAGGACATTTCACACTGGCTACCCTTACAACTGAACAGGCTTCAGACAGTGGTGAAAGTCTGGACAAAAAAGAATGGGTGTGACAGATACTGTATATGAATTAAGCTTTAGGTTTTCATTACCCCAAATGGCATCAGTATGTTTTGTTTCAGAATTTCAGGTACTGGAGCTACAGTACTAAAGTGCAGTGCCTAAAGAAAACCATCGTTGTGCCTCTTCACCACAAACAGTAGTATCATAAACATGCCTCAGTCCGTAAGGGTTTAGCACAATGTCTGTGCAGGTAACAGAGGTGTGGGGAGGGGGGATAATAAATCTCTGGCAACATGGACTTTTTAAAATCAGATTTAGCCCCACAAGAAGGGCTAATTAGCGCACCCATTGCCAGTCCTTTGTTGTACTCCTGACTTTTATAATACTTTCCCTACTGTGACAAAATTAAGCTAATTAGTTAAGTTTGCTAGTTTGGACTTCAGCCAATCAAACTTTAAAACATGCAAAGGCTCATCATGCCATTCTTAAATACATCATGTCATTCTTGGGACCTCGGAATTAGAACTTAATTGGTTATAGATGGCTGTTCCACCTGTTTGAATTCTGAATTAAATTTCTCCATAAGAAGTCATGTAAATAAAAGTCAATTTAAGTCAAATTTATTTATATAGCGCTTTTTACATTGGTGCATTGTCTCAAAGCAGCTTTACATTATTATATTATCTTAAATGTCCAATCCCAAGTTGACCAGGGGTGACAGTGGAAAGGAAAAACTCCCTGAATGTAGAAGGAAGAAAACTTGGGAGGACCAAGACTCAAAATGGGACCCGTCCTCCATGGGTGGCCTTGATGTTCATTAAGTAAATACTTAAAAGTATATTAAAGTAATAGTAAAATTAAGTAAGTAATACAATGTAGATCAATATTAATATTTAAATTAGTAATAAAATAAGTAATAACATTGATTTTAAAACAAAATAGATTTTAAAATCAGTTCTCAGTGGGAGGTCCTTCGTCTCTCTCTGACTAAATGATGGAGGGAGTTACTGCACTCTGGTGGGACTGTTGATGAAGACCAGTAGAGTGATGCTGAGGTGGAGGAACATCTAAGTGTGTGGTGCTTGAATATATTCACACCTAATCTTACCTAGTAGGCCAGTGTTATGGCCTATAGTTGTATGTAATTAATTATTAAAAGCATGAACAAAGCAAAGACATGCAATACAGTAAGTGTAATAAACAAATATATTAAATAATTGAAAATAAAGTGGAACTATTGCCACTGAACTGAAAGCAGTTTTGCCACGTCTTATTACTGGTACAGCAGGGCGAAGACTAAGAGGGTTTCTGAAATGCTGATTTAAGATCTAAGACTTTTTCTGTGTACATAAAAGGCTTTTTTCTCTCAAATATTGTTCACAAATGTGTCTAAATCTGTTTTAATGAGCACTTCTTCTATGCCGAGTTAATCCATCCACCTCACAGGTGTGGCATATTAAGATGCTGATTAAACAGCATTATTATTATTGCTATAAAAGGCCGCTCTAAAATGTACAGTTTAGTTTTACTGTATTAGGGTCACTAAACCAGTCAGTATGTGGTGTGACCACCATTTGCCTCATGCAGAGAGACACACCTCCTTTGCATAGAGATGATCAGGTTGCTGATTGTGGCCTGTGGAATGTTGGTCCACTCCTCTTCAATGGCTGTGCAAAGTTGCTGGATGTTGTCAGGAACTTTGTCGTATTTACACCGATCCAGATCCACCAATCCATCGCAAACTTGCTTCCAGAAATTGTGTACAGATCCTTGCAACATGGGGCTGTGCATTAAAGTACAGTAAATACCAGGATTCATCCATGAAGAGAACATGGATGAACTCCAACGTGCCATACACCATCAAATGTGAACATTCGCCCACTGAAGTCACTTACCACGACAAACTGCAGTCATGTGGAGACCAGATAAGGATGATGAACATGCAGATGAGCTTCCCTGAGACGGTTTCTTACAGATTGTACAGAAATTATCTGGTTATGTAAACAAATTGTTGCAGCTGCTGTCAGGGTGGCTGGTCTCAGACTATTTTTGAGGTGAAGATGCTGGATGTGGAGGTCCTGGGCTGGTGTGGTTACATGTTGTGTGCGGTTGTGAGGCTGGTTGGATGTGCTGCCACATTCTCTGAAATGACTTTGGAGACGGTTTATGATAAAGAAATAAACATTCAATTCAAATGCAGTAGCTCTCAGCATTCCTGCAGTCAGCATGCCAATTGCACGCTCCCTCAAAACCTAAAACTCTACATTTAGGACCAGCACAGATCAGGGACTACTTGGGTGATGTATCATTTGCAGCACTGAAGTGACATGATGGTGTGTTAGTGTGTGTTGTGCTGGTATAAATGGATCAGACACAAAAGTGCATGAGATTCTGAACACTCCACTCTGGAGCTGTAAAGTCAGAGACAATAGTTAATCTGTTAATGTTAGTCATCATCTGATCAATGTCATCATAGGCATTATCAGTGCCTACAGGATGCTGGTGGTGGGCATTTTGGTTGTTGGACTATTTCCAGTCCAACAGTGACACCGAGGTGTTTAAAAATCTCAGCAGCACTGCTGTGTCTGATGCAGTTATACGAGCACAACAAGCATTACCAAATCGCCATCTTGCCAGTATCACTACATTGCTGAAAACTACTAAATGTTTTATATTCAGTGCATGCACAACCATGTACGAAACATAAACAATGCAGTTTTAGTTATAAGATATTTTCTAATCAACCACTGATTCCTTTTCTTTGTTTTCTTTGATGCTGTCAGACATTGATTAACTGTAATTCTATACTGAATGATCTCATCTGCATGTCTTTTTAGTCTAACAACAAGCTTAGCATATGACTGCAAAACATTCAAACAGCTTAAGTTCTGGTCAACTTGGATTATACAAAACCAGTGAGGTATGCAGAAAAAAAAGGAAATGGCTTTTGGCCATTTAATCTACAACATCAAAAACCTATTTTAAAAAGCTGCCCTGAAAAAATGCTTCACATCAAACACAGAAGGTCCGCTTTGAAACTGCAGCAACAATATCCTCCTCTTTTAAGAGCTCTAATTGTCATGTGTAAGATGAATGGGAAACTATTTACACTTGTCTGATATCTGATATCCTCATAGAACCCACTACTGTTATACAGTTGTTTTTCACTACAATAGTTTCATCATATATGTGTATGTGTGTGTGTGTTTGTGTATCTGTGTATTCTGTAGCTGTGTTAAAAGGAAGTCATTTTCTTTGTTACATACTGACAGGTTGAAAAATGACTCTAGCAAAAAGACTCATCATTTTGTTGAATCCTTTAACATCCATAATTTATGTTGTATGCTTTTAAAGGCTTACTCTTATTAAAGACAATGCACTCAGTCTGAATAATTGTATTACATTTACAGACCAGGGTTACTGGTGCATGGTAGATAGATAAATACTACTAACTACTGATGACATTCTATATTGATTTTACTTGATGTTAATGTGGACCTTATTTGCACATGAATAAAAAATATTACACCACTACAGTTTTGTCTGTCAGCTTAGTAACTGTTGTGTGGGTCTAATGTAGAACTGGTGTACATATTTGAGGCAACTTTTAAATTCATTCTATCAGTCATCTACTTTATCCACTTATGGTATGATACCAATATCAAACGACAAATGTTTGGGTTAATACAGTGACAGAGTGCTTACCTTTTGTCACTTTATACCATGAAAAAGTGCTGTGCCAAAACAAAAGTTTTATCATCACAAAGCATGCAACCCTGTGCTAGATCGCTGAAAATGGCCAGGAGGTTCACCTTCCTGCACAACAATGACATCTAACATACTTCCAAAAAAACAAAGCAGTGGTGTATGTATAGGAAGGTGAATGTCCTTCGGTGACCTAAATCCAACAGAAAATGTGGATTACCTTGAAGATAGCAGTGCACTGCCAGTCACAACAACATTTTACTGCAAACAATTTTACAAAGATAAAATGGGTAGGGACATATTCAACAGATTAAGGGCTGTAATAAAAGTGAAATATGCTCAACAAAGTAATAAATCAGGTTGCTAATCAGTACACGTTAATTTTTAGTTTTCCAGTTTTTATTCATAGAGTTTCATTTTTACTCATTACCTGAATGTTGTAAGGCAAAATGTGTAAATAAAGTTGAAAATGTAAAGTTGGAAAAAGATAGGTTTTTGAGTTCTGATTTCAGACTGTAAGACAAAACACAGACTATTTGAAAGGGTTAGGAAGATTTTCCTAATGTAATCAAATCTTACCTAATACCATTCGAGTGTATAAGACCACCTCGTTTCCTCCTGTTGACTGACGATGCCATGCTACACAAACCTGCTGAAGGACGTGAGAACCAACAGTTACTGGTTTCACTGAACTAGTGAATGGTAAGCTATACTTATATTTTGCATATAGTATATATATAGTATATAGTATACTATATTTTATCAATTTGACTTGAAAATTGAACATTCATTAGCAGATTAGTTGTATTTAACTTGTTTATTGTTTGTTCAGTTATTAATTGCTTTGAAGATTAGTTATAGTAATTCTTGTTTTGATAACTTTCGCTGGATGAGCAGAAAACCTACAACACCATTCCCAGAAGTCAATACAGGGTTGTTTTAAAAGTCACAGGACATGTCACATGCTGTGTCGTAAATTTTTCGCAAAGGCTGCCAAAACCATTGTTGAGGTTGCTCAGTCGGTAACGGTCTTCACATGAACACTACATGGCCTGTAGTCCAGGTTTCTCTGAATTTGGCTATGAGGGATGTACAAGTGCTGTGTGAAATTGGTGATCTTTCTGGGTGTCGGTTGTGAAGTCTGTGGCTATGATACATATGGGACTGTGGTGGCCTAGTGGGTAAGACACCAGAATATGAACCAGAAAGTTCAAATCCCACCTCTGCCAAGCTACCACAGTTGGGTCCTTGAGCAAGACCCTTAACCCACCACTGCTTGGACTGTGAGACTGTATCAGTTGTAAGTTGCTCTCGATAAGGGCGCCAGACAAATTACTTAAATGTAAATGTAATACAGCAGCTGTGTTCCTCAGACATCAGAATCATCAAATCCATTTTCACTTACCTGTGATGAACAACAAAAGTTTGAACTTTCTGTATTGATAACTTTTGAACCACAAGAGATACTGCAAATCTGCAACATGACCACCTTCCCATTATAAAAACTTCCAATTTGGTGGCTTTTAAGCTGGCGGCCATGTACTGGACATAAGATAAGATAAGATAAGATAAGATAAGATAAGATAAGATAGGCCCTCTCACCCATTACTTGCTGGGGTATTCAGATATGTCATTTCCCCTTTTGTTTCTGACATTAAAGGGCGTCCTGTGTCTTTTGACTCACCCTGTACATTGTTTTTCACTTAAATAAGAGCATTAAGGTAACCTATACTTGCCAGTGATAGCTAGCCAACAAGCTATACAGCTAGCTTAAACACTTTGGGATTTTTTTCTTTTTAACTGCTTGTTGTTCATACATAACCCAGTGTTCATAGAAGCAATATATGGGATATGTGGGATGTTATGATGTTTACATTTACAGCATTTAGCACTAGAGTGACTTAGTATAAGTGCCTCATTTCTCACTTACAGCATTAGAGAGACTGAACATCTTGTCATGAATAAATCTTCATGTATAATATGAAACATTTTACTAAAACAGAACATTATGGGGAAGAAACGAGGTGTGGTTTTATTGTAAAAGCTATAGAGATACCAGGACGTTTTTGTCTACTTACCTGTTGGATCTGTTTTCCTGTTAACATAATTAGCAAAGTATAAGTTTGCTTTGATTTAAAAATTAATAAGGAAAGTCTGACGTTTCAGCTCTAAATACAGTTTTACGTGAACAAATGCACATTAGTGCCAAGCTTGTGAAGTTCCCCTCATGTCGATGGGGGGAGCCACATAATTTCTGTACCATATTTAACCTTTCCCAAATATTATTACCACAGGTGCTTTACGCTTCAGTTTGTTAAGTACAGAATTGTGAAAGTAACGCACAATTAGCTATAGTAGCCTACTGAGCAAAAGTCTTTGGTCACCATTGAATTTGTTCTTTAGCAATGGTAAATTGACCATAATAATAATAATAATAATAATAATAATAATAATAATAATAATAATAATAATTTATTTTCAGTCACTTTGTTAAGCTAAGTGATTAATGTGTGTTCACAAAATAAAACTCAATTAAAAACACTGTGCTGACAACAAAATACCTTCTTCAGGCTAAAGACAGTATTTGGTGTCCACCCCCCACCAAAAAAGTGGTTTCTTTGCTCCCACCTTTCCAAAAACACATAATCAAGCTTCTTTACACTGTAGTAGCCAACTTGGCATTTCTGATGAAGCTGCCACATGCTGTGATTGCTCAAGTGTAAAAGGATGTTACAACAAATACTACCACTGCAGCCAATATAATCTGTTCTTTATCTGAGTTTTTTAATACTGCATACAACTTTCCCTTTTCTGTCTCTATTTTAATAAATAGACTGATAATTTATTATTTATAATGATCATTTAGCAATTGATAATTGATAAATTATCATTATACCAAATAAGAAATCTAATGGCGGCATAAAACTTTTGCACAGTACTGTAAACAACTCCCCTCTGTATTTATACAAACCCCCTAAGGTGTATTGAGGGGCCCTTAATCTAGAAGCAGACTCTCTCAATTTGCATTTCAATTGTCTGAGACTGTACTCCACACCCCAAGCTTAATTCAAATGTTATAAATAAAAGTACAGGCACAAATATTAAAACTTAATAACTAACCCATGCATTATAGTATGTAAGAAATTGAATCTTTATTATATTAAAGTACGTTAGTAGTGTCCTTGGTGTAAATAATGTGCACCAACAGTGTAATTAAAGTTTAAAGTCTAAAGTGCACCACACACATACATTAATATAAGCTTCATTCAAGAGATCGACTGAAATTTTACTGAAGCATACTGACACTTTTTGTTCAAATGCTATTATTATACAGTCCAACATTTCTTAAAAAAAAAAAACAACTTTAATAAGATTGCATATCCAAGATTGTATTGGACTAAAGAATACAGATGCATATGTTTGTTATTAAAGCTTTCACTTATTTACACAATTGTCTTATATGTAATTAGTTTATATATTTACATTATCTTTTATTTATTAATTCGTGCATTGTTAATATTATATATATATATATATATATATATTATATATGCTTTATTCATTATAACATTTAGGGTGCTTTTCCTTTTCACTGTTACCCTAGGTTTACTCAATTTGGAATTTGGGCTTGGGCATAGATAATAGAATAGTTTTACTTTGAGACTATAGCAATAAATATGGCTTTGACTTTAACTAAACAGAAACATAATGCTTGTATAATGACAGTTTTTTTATTGGCAAAATAGAACTTTGTGGCTACATATATACAATTTCGTAAAAAAAAAAAAAAAAGATAGACATATCATATTTCAAGAAAACAAGCTGTATAAATAGGCTACATAAAATAGAAAAGACCCGTATGTCATAATTTAAGGCACATATCAAATAAAAGTCCTTTTCATTAAGCCATGTTTGTCCCTCTGTGTTGAAGACAGCTAGATTAGTTGGTTTGTAAAGCCTACTACATTTAAATGGACTGATAAAACCTTCGTTATGTTCTTACTGCTTCAGCAGAACTGGTGACCAGCGGGAGGCGAGACAGTCCGTAAGTAGAGCGATTAGACCTACATTGTTGTGTTAATTAGGACAAGTCGAGGGTCAATAGACCCCCCAACCCACACGCACAGGTTAGTCTCTTTACCATTGTGGGGACTTTCCATTTACATAACATTACTGTGGCTAATTAGTGATAGACATAAACTAACATTAAGCTCAGTAACCTAGAGCAAATCGTTTGGCTCTTGTGTTTAAAATAAATAAATAATCAGTTTTGCTTCCCACAAAATAAAAAGTCAGTTCTTTATATTCTGATGGAGGGGACACGCGCTGTCACACGCGGGAGAGGGGCATCTGTTTTGGGGGGCACGAGACAGAGCTGGCAGTGCCAGACCTCCATGTCAGTCCCGTGCTTGCGTCACTGTAGAGCGAACCGCTCGTGCCCTTGCTACCCCAGTAGCAGCGCGTGCAGGCTGCCCGCCACGAGTCCAGAGTCTTGCCCGACCAAACCCAGGCTCCTGAAGTGATTCCCACCAGCAGGCAGAGGAAATACCTGAGCATGAAGACGGCGTAGTGCGGTCTCTGTGTGCTCTGCTCGCTCTCACACGTACACAGGCGATCGGATTCCCAAGTCTCGCGGTTGTGCTGCTCGTAAAAGTAGCAGGTCACAATCACTGCGGCGGGGACCGTGTGCAGCACGGTGAAGATCCCAATGCGCATCATCAGGCGCTCCAACTTGTCCGTCTGCTTGCCCACCTGTCTGATCACGCGCCGTATACGAAACAGAGAAACGAGTCCTGCCAAGAGAAACATGGTGCCAATAAACAGGTAGATCAGTAGCGGTGCAAGCACGAAGCCGCGCAGGTTGTCCAGATTCTGGTTTCCCACGAAGCAAATTCCAGCAACTGAGTCCCCATCCACAGCGCTGAGCGCGAGCGCAGCAATGCACTTGATGCTCGGGATGAGCCAAGCGGCCAAGTGGAAGTAAGGCGAGTAGCTGGAGATGGCCTCACTACCCCACTTCATCCCAGCCGCCAGGAACCAAGTGAGCGACAGGATCACCCACCATAGACAACTCGCCATGCTGAAGAAATATATCAACAGGAAGACGATCGTGCACAGGGCAGGACCGGTGCTCTCGTAGCGCACGTGCTCCACGCCAGAATCTCCGTCACACGCCACGTTCTCGTGACCCACCACCAGTCTGACGATATAGCCCGCTGACACAAACATGTAACATGCCGACAGGAAGATGATGGGTCGCTCTGGGTACTTAAAACGCTCCATGTCGATCAGGAATGTGACCACGGTGGCGCACGTGGATATAAAACACAGCACTGACCAGAGGCCGATCCAGAATATTGTGAAGGTCCGCTCTTGCTTGGACAGGTACGGACTGTGACAGGGCATGGCGCAGTTCGGGATGCCCCCAGTTTGAATGTGGTTGTACACCAAAGGGTGACGCTCACGGTCCAGGGTTACCATGGGTGCGCGGCAGTGACAGCCCGGTTCGCATGAAGACGCTGGCTTGTGTTTGCCTCCGTGGCGTTTCTGGCCGTTTTTGTTCTTTTTGCCCGGTGCCTTTGTAGGCCTTGATGGTTTTGGAGGGGCGCTCGTAGCCTCGGTGGCATTATAATCCATGCACAAAGTGTTCGAATCTCCCTGCACGGGCAGAAGCTCGCATCTCATCCGCTCCGGCCAAGGGAAGCCGTACTGTCTCATGAGGGGCGCGCAGCCGGTGCGGGCGCGCTCACACACACTTCGGCACGGCGGCAGAGGTTTGCCGTAATCCTGCAGGCAGATCGGTGTGTACATGCTGCACAGGAAGAAGCGCAGATCAGCCGAGCAATGGATCTCCACCAGCGGCCAGAACTGGTGTACTTCCAGTCCAGCCTCGTCCTGGGTGTCGTGCCTGAAGCCTTTGGGCATGTATGTGTAGTTGTAGCCGATGCCTTTGCACAGAGGCACCGTTATCTCCTCACACACGAGCTCTCGGGCAGATACCGAGCTGTGTCCGTGCAAAAAGACGCAAAGCAAATAAAGTCCGAGCACTGAAGACCTCATTCTTATCCGCACTCGAACGCACCTCGCGTGGTCGTAAACAAAGCAGCACGCGCGTTCACGGCATAAACAGACGCCCGGTTAAAACGGCGTAGCTGGATCTTTCATCGTGTCGCGTGCATAGTGAGGCTGGGAAGTCGGTACTAAAAGCCCCTGTCGGTGTTGTCGTTTAACTGAGCCAGATAGCAACTTCGTTCACCTGCCAAGACGAATGTGTGCGACGTTTCCTCTATTCAATAGTTACGCTCCAGCCACGATACGAATGTGGATATATATATATAGAGAGAGAGAAACCTGTCAGACTCCACCCCTTTGTCGTCTCGTCCAGTCACAAAGCGACCCGGGTGGGGCGTCTGTATCTCAATCACCCCAGTATTGACAGGGCTAAATAAATGTTTGCGCTGGGAAACTTTTGTGTGTCTTACCGTGACTCAGGGCCATTTCTAGACTATACTTGTACTGGGGCACACACAGTTTAGAGCGGCACAGTTGTACCCTTCTGCTCGCCAGGCAGTCATTGAGGCACAACTGTGAAGAAAAAACTGCATATTAACTTTAATATAGTTTTTTTTTTTTAATTAAATGCATTAACTAAACATATAAATATAACCTATAATTACCATGTCTGTAGTGTGGCTGACTGTCATTTAATAATTTGCAGATGTCCATTACCCTACTAAAAACAAAGGAAACTGACTGTTTAGCCACTCAAGCTTTTGGAAAGATACTGGGCATCCTGGGAAATGTTGTGCCTGTAGTGAATTAGCATGTCCTGTAGTTCTGATCAGCAATCCAGGATCAAATTGACTTTGTAATTTTGTGGGGCACAGCATACACTAACATGGGTCTGATGATGCCCCGGCCTTTATTAAATTATGTTCATTTTCTTCTACATTTAAAAAACAGACAGTTAATATTTTCAGAAGTATCTACTCATATTTCAATGTATTTTTAACTAAGTTGATTAGTCTTGTATTTAACACAGATAAACTATTTAATGTGTATTATGAGCCTGGAAAGTACACATGCTGCTAAAATGGGTTACACAAGAAAAGAAAAAAATCAAAGACAATAGAACATTGTATCAATTCAGCTTTATCTAGGCCAAAAACAAAAGTAATTAAGAAAGCGTGGAGCAGTAACAAAGAAAAATGTTGGAAGGAAGAAACCTTGATAGGACCAAAACAGGTTTAGGTTCAGTTTTGGCGATCATAAATAACAAACAAAACTGCAGTAATCTAGCATAATTTTCTCATTAAATACATAATTTTATCAGATTAAAAAAAACCCAGATTAAGCATAGTGTCATTAGCAATTGTTCATGCAAACAAACCTTGAATACAGACCTGCTTCAGTGTGTTAGCATAATCCATCATGTGTTGTGTATTATCAGTCTACAGTAGTTATCAGCCATGGTCTTGAGGACCTCCTGCTCTGCACATTTTTGTGTTCTCCCTGCCCTAACACACCCATATTAACTCAGGGATGGGTTGTTAATTAGCTCATTAGTTAAATCTGCTGTGCAAAGCAGGGGGCCTGCAGGACCAGGACTGAGAACCAATGTAAGAAAATAGCTTTTAATCAGGTCACAGCCAGTCCTTTATATTGTTACTAGCGTACATTTCTCTACACACTGTTAGTTCATGATTAAATGTTCATTAGAAAAAAGAAAGCACAAGTCCAGATATGACCTATAATTCAATAACACATATTTAACAATGAACAATGACTTCTCGTTGGATTTGTTATTATTAGCAATATAATTATAGCCTATGCTATATCTATGATAAATATCATTTATTTATTTATAACTTCGTAATGAATAAGTTGTATCCTCCCCAGTGAGGGAAGATTGTAGTATGTAGTAAGACCAGCTGTTTTCTCTTCTCATTCAGACAGTGGGTGGAAAAAGCGCGCGACCGCCTGTGCGCGTTCCTGTCAGCGGCTTTGTTTCCGTTCTGTCCGCTCTCATTGTATTTCATTGTGTGTCATTGTATTGCTGATGTTTCGTTTAGCGCCTCGGCGGGACGCACTCACAGCCAATTAATGTGGGAGATAACGAGGTGCGGTGTGTGTGTGTGTGTGTGTGTGTGGCTAAATGTCCTGTCTCTCAGGTTGTAAGTTTGCTTAATACGTAAATGATCACGTTTTATTGTTAAGTACTATTTTGCATTTTAGTGTTACTGTTCTGGATGTTGGCCATACAAGGTCTTGCTGAGAAAACACGCACACGCACACGCACACACACACACACACACACGCACACACACACACACGCACACGCACACACACACACACACACACACACACACACGCACACGC